>JABXJD010000018.1:5385000-5570000 GCA_013375575.1 Percina caprodes | reverse complement strand
GTACTAGAGGGATTTTAAGGAGGACTTTGATGGGTCCGTCTGTTGCGTGATTTGTCAGTCTACTCAACACTAGTTCAGATATCGCTTCAACTGTTGTTACATGGAACTTTTAGAAATCCTAGAAAGCAGATTGTTAAAGGCCAAAAATAAGATGAGAATGAATGGTGTTTATTGTTTAAAACGTATTGTAGCTCACATCTATTGCGATTGCTTCTAGTTTGACCTTAAAGTGCTCATAATATGCTTTTTGGCTTTCCCTTTTTTTCATTATGTTATATATCTTTTTTGTGCACGTTATAGGTTTACAAAGTGAAAAAGCCCAAATTCCTCCACAAAGGGACTTACCATCTCCAAACAGCTCTATTGTAGTCCAGCCTTTACTTCCACGACAAACGTGCGTCACTTTGTAGCACACGTTATAATGCTCGCCTAGCTGCTAGCGTGGCACGTCCTTATACTCTGCTTCTTAACGGTTAGTAGTCCTTGCCTAGCTACTGCGCATGGGCAACTCCCAACAAAGATGGAACAGAAGTCAGATGTCTCACTCTGTAGCTAAAACAGAGAGCTCAAAACACAGGGTGAAAAGAGGAGTTGCAGCAATGTAGAGTACAGCAAAAATATGTTGGTTTTTTTTTGTTTGTTTTTTTATTTAAAAAAACAAAACAACAACATATAAACCTATTCTTTTACAACCGCCTAAATACAATTGTGAACCTGAAAATGAGTATAATAAGAGTACTTAAAGTAAAGACCACTTCCTTTCTGCGTTGTGTTTCAGGAGCATTGTCCCTTGGATCAAGAAGTTTGGTACTAACCCTATCTCTGGAGAGGTGAGCAAACATCATACAGCATGTTTAGTTTAGTTTAGTTTAGTTGACAGACTGCTGCTCCCCTTTTATCTACTGCCATCTTGTTAAGGCAGCTTCTTGGTGGTTTAAATATGAACGTGCATATTTGAGTTTTAGTTTAGTACTTTCATATGTTAGGGACCATGTACAACATCATCTCATACAAAGAGAAGAAATGCATCTTATTAGATGTAGTTACTTGCTATTTTTTTTTTAATCTGCAGTTCTTTGACAGGTAGGCACAAACATTACTACTATTAGAATATTTAATACAAGTTCAAAATGCAATACATACAAAATACAATCATGTATCTAAACATACAGTTTATACCCAACCGTATGCAGTATAAGTGCTCAGTCCCAGTCAGCCTCTCTCCCCCTGAATGTTGCTGTATAGTAGTGCTGAAACAGTTCTTCAGTCATTTGAACTCAGACAATCAACAATTTTGTTAATTAAGTAATTTATCAAGCAAAAATTATGCAAATCATTTTCTTGTTTCAGCTTTTAAAATGTTAATGTATGATTTTCTGCTTTCTGGATTTTACATTATTGTAAATTGAATATCGTAATACATGTTATAGGCTGTTATAGACTGAACTATTGAGAGATTAATTGAAACATTTAATAAATATATTAATTTGGGGCAGCCGTAAAATGTTTGAAATTTAAATTACACAAGCTACCAAAATTAGATGTTTCATGTAACTTTTGAAAGCATCAATTTTAGAGGCCCCACAAAATGTGCTATTAATATAAGTATTATTTCCGGAAACATTTACTTTTACTCCACTATATTTCCCCTAAGCATCTTAGTTACTCGTTACTACAAAATAAAATCAGGTTTGGTGAATCATTTCTCCTAGATTGCAAGTTTATGCACGCTCCATTCCAGTTGGTGATGTGATGCCTGATTGTTGTGGCAAAAAAATAAAACTAAAGAAGAAGAAAAGGAGGAGGAAGCATAATAATTGATAGCGTCATGGAAGCACCTGCTGCAGGCTCTGGAGCCAACGTAAGAGATGATGAACACCACGACAACAGTGGTGATGAAAATAATGGTACACACTTTTAGCCACAAAAGTTCATAATCAAAGTTTTTATTTATTAATTTCATTTTTATTTTACTTTTTTAACTTTGACTTTGACTTCTAATACTTAAGTATATTTAATATCTGAAAATTACTTTTGATACTTAGGTACAGTAAATAGCAGATACTTTTTTTATTGTTATTATTGAAGTTTATTTTTGGAGAATTCTTAGACCTTTTTTTTGACAGGACAACTAAAGAAGTGAAAGGGGAGAGGGGGAGAATGACATGTAGCAAAGGGCTGCAGTTCGGAGTCGAACCCGCAAGCAGCAGCCGCTACACTGAGGAGTAAACCTCTATATATGGGCGCCTGCTCTACCAACTGAGCCATCTGGGTGCCCAAAATATCAAATACTTCTTTTACTCAAGTAATATTCTAAAAGGTGACTTTAACTCATACCAAAGTCATTTTCTGGTAAGATACCGGTACTTTTATCAAGTATTGCTTGGAAGCACTTTAATACAAGACTGGTTTTGAGTTGTTCAGGTGAAGAACTTGTCGTCCTGAATATAAAAACTATAATATAATATATAACTATAGAATGTCAGAGTTTTAAAAACCTCTACTTTTGGAATCGTACGTCTGTACGTGTTTAATGGAAGGAAAAGGGGAAACCTTTTACCATTATGTTTTTCTGTTTTCTTGCCTTTTGTCTTTCATACAGAAATTAGAAGCAAAGTCCCTCATCAAACTCAACTTTGCCAAGAACAACGATGGTAAATATGCATGTGTTAACTGTACTTTAACCTTTTACAATTCACGTAGAAACTAGGGGGGATAATAAGTTGATGTTGTAATAAGGGCTTAATTTTTCTGATTTTCATAACCATAATCAGCAAGTAGTTTTGGAATAAAAAGGTCAAAGCCACTCTTATCTCACTGCCCTGCTTTTTTGTAAGTGTGCCTTGAAAAAGAAAATTAGACTTAGTGTTGTAAAGGTTCTTGACTTCTGGAGGAGATGAGTTTTCAGCCTGTTCTGATTGTCTTTTCATTTTTTTTTTCCAGGAAAGTATCACTGCCCTGTTCTGTACAACGTCTTCACAAATAATTCGCACTTCGTGGCCAACAAGGTCACCGGCAATGTGTTTTCTTATGAGGTTGGTGAACTCACACACTTTCCCTGCGTTTATCCTCATACAAATACGTTTCGTAAAACAGATCCATGTCTAAAATTAGACACACACACACACACACACACACACACACACACACACACACACACACACACACACACACACACACACAGATGTAATTGATTTAGATTCCCATGCGATACGGTGCAGATGCTCAGCCCACATGGGCTCATGAGATGCTGCCTTACAACACACTGAATTGTATAATGTATAACAAATGTTTCTCCTAGCAAATTGAGGATGACACAGGGAGGGGGTGTCTATTTCAAGTTTTGTTTGAGCGGAGGCTTATAGTCTCAGATTTTAAAGCCCCTTAATAGAAAACAAGCAGAAATGAATCTCTTTGTCAAGCGGTTTGACGGACAATGAAGAATAAATAAAATTAACATAACTTTATTTTCCCTTTCATTACATAGGTGACTTTAAGTGTGTGCCAAGAGAGGCTTTTGTTTTCTTAAATATTTCTGTTTCTACCCAGGCTGTTGAGCAACTCAACATTAAGACCAAAAATTTTAAAGATCTGCTGACAGATGAAGAATTCACCAGAAAGGACATCATAGTACTTCAGGTGGGTTTTAGCTCTGTTTTGGTTTGCAAAGTTGGAAACACATTATTTCAGGGGGAAAAAAATCTGGTTTAATCATGTTTTGTTTTTGTTTTTTTTGTCTTTGTAGGACCCCACAAACCTGGATAAATTCAATGTTTCTGACTTCTTCCACGTAAAAAACAACCTGAAGGTTTTGGATCCTGGTGGGTAATCAAACAGTTAACTATTTGTCAGAGGTGGAAAAAGTACTAAAATATTGTACTTGTGTAAAAGTACCAATGGTTTGATAAAGTGTTACTTAAGTACAAATGAGCCCATCTGAGCTTTAATTTTTAAGAAGGCAGAGCAGGATACCCAGGGCTCGGTTTACACCTATCACCATTTCTAGCCACTGGGGGACGATAGGCAGGCTGGGGGAACGCATATTAATATAAAGTGAAATTGTCATGCCATTGGACCTTTTAAGTAAAAGTTACTTACTTACATTAAAAAAACAACTATAAAATGGGGCAGGGGGATCTCTCCCATGTAGTCAGCGAGCATTTCTACTGAAATAATCTCTGAAACGTCGTCGCCCGTCTGATCCACCTCCATCTCGATCTCAATCTCCTACAGAAAGACTTGACGCCTCGTAGGCAGCCTAGATGCTGAGTGATTCATGACTGTAGTGGTTCAGGGCGTGGATTTTTCTTCTTCTTCCTTTCTGTTTTCGTTAGTCAATGTTTTTTTTTTTTAACTCCGTAATGGATGGAATTTGTAATGTAGCGAAATACAATGCTTCACTCAAAACGTAAACAAGTACATTTTTAAGTTACCTTTTTAAAAAACTACTTACAAAATACACAACAAAACTACATAAATACAGTAACGTGAGTATATAGTTACTTTCCACTTCTGCTATTTGTTATAGGAAATTGTGGCCAATTTACTTTTTAATCGTGAATCAGGGGTAACGTTGGAGTTAAATCTTCATGGAATATGAAAGTGCTTTGGTTAAATCATTTCTTTCCACTTCCTCTCCTTTCCGTGGCTCGGTTCAGATGAGGAAAAGGCCAAGCTGGACCCAGCATACCACCTAAAAACCACCAATCTCGAGACCAGGGAGACCTTAGCTGAGCTCTACAAAGACTACAAGGGGGATCAGATCCTGGCTGCCACGATGAAGGAACCAGAGGCCAAGAAGACAGACAAATTTAACGCTGTAAGCAAAACCACCATGATGCAAGAGAAGGAGAGAGGAATATTTAATGAAATTGAAAGGGAAAGTTAAGTTAGTGTCATATTTTTCTGATCTTACGCTTTATTCTGTTCTGTATTATTCCCTTACTTGAGAGACTGTAACTAAACAAGCCTTTAATATCCAAAACTCCTCCTGGTAATGGAAGTTTTTTATGCACAATTAAGTTAAAGTCCACACAGCAGGTAAATGCTCCAAAAAAGTATTTAGTAGTGCAGAATCAGGCACACAATTTTTCGGCTCAAAAATAAATATCGGAGTCTTATTCTGTCATAGATTTAGGTATAAATAAAGAAATAATGATCTCATTATTCCAATTTAGGAATGGTGCAAGTAGTTGCATAACAGACTCAAGCGGGTGTGACTCTCAAATACAATTCAAATTTACATATTTTTAGAAAATGACATGAATAAATTGTATTTACAAAATACATTTTAAAAAGACGGCAGTTTAAAATGGAAGTTTTATATACACTATAATTATATATAGAATGTAATGGTGGATGAACAAAACTTTACCCCAACGTAATGGGAGTTAATCCGTCAACTGCTGCTGGTTCAGCCAGCTAAACATTGCTTACATGTGACTATTTATCAACTTGTATACTTAGCTTTTAAATTAATCCTTCTGTTTGTATTGTCATTAGTCTCCTTGTAGCTTTAATCGATTGATTAGTCCAAATCCAACTGTTCCCTTTGACTGGAGGACCAGGTTCAGACCTCTGACCTCATGGATTAGGGCAACAAAAAACAATACCTACTTGAGGTGCACTTACTATTTTGTTTCTGCAGCTCTCAGCCATGTTGGTTGGTCTTTTGTCTGGAGTAAGAGCGGTTGGTGTGCAAGTTTATGAGCGGCTCTTTTAGAACTTCTTATGCACGCTGGCTTAAAAGTTTAGCATCCAAGATCATTATTGTAAAGATTTGTTTCATTGCAAGAGGCTAAATTTACAGTGTAATTACAAAATGTTAGATACACAAACATTTCCAGATGTGAATCAACTTTTCTTAGTCAACAAAGTCCAGATGACATTAAATACAATATTTTTTTTTTTTTTTATGAATAATTGCTTTCTTCCGTTGTGCTGCTGCAGCATTTTAATACTACATTCATTTGGTGAAGACATGTGCTTTTTACATTGTACACAGGAGGGAGCCAAACACACAGTAATACATTGACAGTAAAGTAGGCAACAAGAAAAACAACTGCATCCAGACAGAGAACAAAGAATGTTTACACTGCTATAAGGAAGATGAATTATATTGTATAATTAAAGGACTTTATGCAAAAAAGACGTTGTTCGTTAGAACATGGCAAGGTCCGAAACATTAGTCTACGAGAGAAATTGAATAAACAAAGGCCTCTTTAAATATCCAGCGGGTTTAAGTTCTTTATTTAAAAATACATTCTGAATTCTTACTGTAACCTTCCCACATGCTTATCATTATAAGTCAGCTATAACTGTAGAGGAAACAAACACACAGACGTGGAACAACAAAGGTCAACCGCGGCCACGTTACCGTTGTGACTGTGTCGTGACTCCTGAACAACAAAGGCAGCTAAACTCAATTTGAACGGCATTCATGACTCTTTTCTTAATGGCCTCTCTTTTGATGCTGCTCCTTGTCTCGGTTATTTATTTTTTTTCTTTTAATGCTAGAGTTTTTCCTTGGTTGCTTTCCGTCTCCAGTTTACAGTCGAGGTGATGCCTTGGCAGCATTTGAGAGAACAGGGAATATAGGTCAGACGGAGCACACAAGGTAAAGTCTGGGCTTTCATGCCCCGTCATAAGAACTAGAGCAGAAGAATGCGCACCCAAGACCGTAGAGCAGACAAGTTTTTTTTTAAATCCATTTTCCCATCTCCGCTTTCATCTCCCCGAGTTGTTATTCTAGTAGTTCTTCTGACTATTCCCCAATCTCACTGCATTGTGGTATTTTAGGATGATGTATATTACTTTCCAGCTATTCTATCATTTAAGCTCAAAGAACATTTAAAGCATCTCCAATGCCCCTTAATTATGAAATTGTATAAATCTCCAAGCTGCAGAAGCTGTTCCCCTAATCATGCAGAAGCTGCAGAGGCTGTCATTAAAGTAGTTTGTCCTTGATGCACCACTTACCATAAATGTGGGAAACAGCCAGGAATGTGTCTGCCCTGTTGAAGTGCCTCTGAGCAGAGAACCTGCTAGGAACGTTTAGCTGGTCCCAATCTCCAGAGGAATATTGACAACAGGGATAAATGTACAAATAAAAGCTGCAAGTAATGTATATTTTCATAATTGATTTATCAATTCATTCATTCATTCATCCACTCTAGATTAGTCCATAAAATGTAAAAGAAAAAAATAATGAATCATACAAATAACATTTTCTCAGTGCTTTGCACCGGCTTTCTATGAATCAAATGATTAATTTCAAAATGTTATTATTGACCTACACAGTACTGCTCTGTTACGAGCCACCCGGAGCTCAAAGATCATCTGGGACTTTTTTACTCCATGTCCCCAGAATCTGAACCAAACATGCAGAGGCAGCATTCAGTTTCTATGCACCGCAGATCTGGAATAAACTTCCAGATAGATCTATTATTTGCTTTTACCCACTTAGTCATTATATCCACATTACTGATGATTATTCATCAAAAATCTCATTGTCTAAAGATTTTGTGTAAGCAACAATAGTCTACAATACAATATTGTTGCATTATCGCTATCAAGGTATTTTGTCAAAAAATATTGTGATATTTGATTTGCCCCAACCCTTTGTTCTTTTAATTTGAGTTTCCAGAGGTCATTTAAAGATGTTACATTCTTATGCATCTACGCCTCTTAAATCCACTGTCTTCTTTTTTTTCTCGTTTTTGAATAGTCATATTTTGTGTTTTTTGTCTTGTATGTTTATGCTTATGTCAAGCACTTTAAATTGACTTTGTGTCTGAAATGTGCTATTTAACTAAACTTCCTGCCTTTTAGGCTGTACCAGTTGATCAATTGATTGCGGCCATTCTCTTTTCTATCTGTACTTTTTATTTAAAAAAAGAAAAACTAATGTCTACCCATTTCTTATCAAGACAATCCTAATCACAAACATATACATTAACAGGAGAAGTAGTTTTTTTAAAAGTAGAGGTTAAAGGACATAAAATGTCATTTATTATTTTTGTCTCTTTTTCTCCAGGCCCACTACTCTAAAGGCACTGTTTCTTCCTCCTTCACATCAACGGCCATGACTCCTGAAACAACACAAGTAGCAGGCAAGTAAACCTCTCGCACACAAAACAACCTCTGCAGATTCCCAGCGGACAGAAACATTCACCTCTTCTTTCTTTAGTCGCTTTAATCGTTCTCTATCCAGGAGAGGCCAGCTAGCCATGCCTGCAGCTTTATAGTCACACAGCTGACTGTAGCTGCAACTGGGAGCTGCTCAGTTCGATTGTGTTTTCTTCTCCTGTCAGCCTCTGAGCTGCTCCATTGGGGAGATTTGCTGTTATGCAACTGTATAGTAGGTTTAGTACACTTCAGAAGAGGAGGACAGTGTTTTTTTTATCAATATGGGCCTAGAATACTGAGACACAAGCTGTTTTCGAAACCGTTCCCTAGTTCACTATAGTATGCTCGCCATTTTGCAGTCATGTTCGATTCTCCGCAGTTAATTTCACTAACTATTTAGTACACTATAAAATACTCACAATGCACAGCTAATTTGAGTGTACATACTGTACAATGTACCCTACATATACCGTATACCACAATGCAACGTGGCCATGTTCTCCCGGAGGAGAAGAAGAAGCAGAAGCACCTGCAAAAACTGAAAAGGAAAAATGGAGCAGCCTCTCACAATGGAAATGTATCATGCAACATATACCGTATACACCCTTTTACTATCCTCCTGGGTGCTCAGTTTGCTTCAGGGATGCATTAGTAGTATTTTTGTTTTGGTTTGTTTACATGATGCTGGGCACGCCCGCCTCCCCCACAAATAAAGGGCGCATATTCTGACCCAAGTCGTAGGGAGGGAGGGAGGGAGGGAGGGAGGGAGGAGAGAGAGAGAGGGAGGGAGAGGGAGGGCCCCCATATATAGAGGTTTACTCCAACCTGCGGCCCTTTGCTGCATGTCATTCCCCCTCTCTCTCCCCTTTTACTTCTAAATCTGTCCTGTCGTTAAAGGCCTAAAATATCCCAAAAAATAATCTTTTAAAAATAACATAATATAATATTAATGTGGGTCATAGTGTTGAAGGCAGGAAATGCTTTAAAGTTTTGTCTTACATAAAGGCAAAACAATAATTTAAAAAATCTATTTGGATTTAAACATTGTTCATAGAAGAATAATATTTACATAATTCTAAATAATGCTCTGCAGAGGCTCTTGGGGATTTTAAAATCAACTTAGTCTCCCTGCCTGATTTGTCATATTACCAAATGTTGTCATCTACAAAGATACATCAAAATGGCTAAAGTTGTATTTTTATGTTATAGATGCCATTGCAGACGACGTTGTGCGTTACCAGTACGTGAAGAAGAAAGGCTATGTCCGTCTACACACAAACAAGGGAGACGTGAACCTTGAGTTGCACTGTGATAAGGTAATAATCCATATATTCGTCTCACTCACTCACTCACTCTCACACTCTCTCTCTCACACACACACACACACACACACACACACACACACACACACACACACAGCAAACAGAAAATCACTAACAAAACAATTGATAGAAAAAAATAGTTTTAGTATTGGAGGAAAATGCTTCCAAAGCCTTTTTTTACTAATTCTACTCAACTTCAGCTAGAGAAAGAAACCAACCTTCCTTCCTGAGCTGACAGAGTCCTCACAGGTTTCTTTTTTTAATTTCCTGATCATTGAAGGATAGAATTCCAAATAAAGAGGGACTTTGAAATCATACGTCAGGTCTATTTATAGGGCTGGAAAGATGTTGAAAAGATAAACCATATAAAAAGAAGCATTTCTTCAAGCCTTTGTAGGAACTGATATCATTTTTATCTAAGTAAATGTTTGAGAGCAATAATGCTGACCAGTTAAATATATAGTTTTATAAATAAGGCTTAGTGTTTTTGACATTGAGATTGACAGCTTAATTTGCTGGTATAAGGTTTTCAAATGTTTTTTGCAATGTAGGTTTGGCCCAAGTTGGTGGTTAAATTGTGTTTAGGGTGACACATCCAAAACACTGAAAGCAGCATCTTGCAGAGCTTGTCCCCCAGGTTGCCAAGTTTACATCACGGCAAAAATGTGTTCTTGTGTGCCTCCTTTTCTAAAGTCAGGTGTGGGGCTCCAGAGAGACAGCACGAGTTCCAGGAATGCATTTCTGCCCTGGTAACCATGCACTTTGTTTTCATTGGCTTCTGAGCTGTCGAGTCAGAATAATGAGGTGAAAGTGGCAGTGGTTGGACAACCTGCCCTCTGCGCTCCCATCCTCCTCCTCCTCCCCAGTGGTTTCCACACAAGATTGCAGCTCTATTTGTGGCCTGCTGTTTATGAATTAATGAGTGCCGCTTCACTGTCACTTACACTCTTAGTCACCCAAATCCAGTGCGCAGCTCTCTGTAAAGTGTCTATTTTCTCACCCAGCTTTGGGTGTTTTGGTCGGTTGCCCCTGCTCTTGTTGTCCCCAACTTGGGTGAAGTGTGAGAGGGCAGGTGTTGGAAATCGGATGACGCAGCCTCTACCCTAGTCACAGTAGATAGGCTTCACCTTAATGGGGGCTAGAATAGGACAAGGTAACAGAATTTACATTTTAGTCCTCGAAAACCATTTCTAAATCTAACACCAATTCCCAATATTTTCTTTGAATTTGAAATGAAAATCAAACAAATGACAATGTAAAACAAATTCAGTGTTAAATATAAATGTGTGTGTGTGTGTGTGTAGATAGATAGATGTAGAGTGCCTTTATTTTCATTCACATGTGCTGTGCAACGAGATTGAAGCAATCCCTTTACAGTGTCAACAAAAATATATAAAATATAAGTAGTGCATAATACATATGTGTGTGTATATGTATGACTGTTCTGACACAGAATAGCCATTTCCCTGCACAATATTCTTCAGATGCTTTAATGTTAAAAGGTTGGGTAAAAAGGAATAGAACATAAAATGGCTGTTCCTTTTCATAAAACATGCTTTTGTTACATCTGTCACTACCTGAATAACATCATCTGTTAAAAAAAAATTCATGTTTTCATAAACAAATTTTTGTGTACTGTTAAGCTTTAAATGAGAATTTTGCTTTGGCTGGTTGGCCGGTAGGCGGTGCTTGTCACAAACTCTCATTTTTACAGCTGAACATTAAAGTTTCTTAGAAATTGGCTAAAGACTACCACAATCTTAACAGAATCTCATATTTGGTTAGCGCTGCCTGGTTTTACAGTTTGACACAAAAGCAGTCATTGGCAAAGCCTCAGTCTTCACTGCTCTGATTGGTTGTTTTCCTTTGGGTGCAGTGGAAACTTGCAAATGCCATTAGGCAGAGAAACATGATTTTCTTTTTTTTCTTCCTTTTTTTTTTTTTTTTACAGTTCATCTGCCTAATGTATTTCTGCCAAGATGTAATGACTGTTTCAGCATATAAAAGTGACCTTCTGAACGTTTTTAATTTAAAAAAAAAAGAAGAAAAAAGAAGTTGTTTAATTCTTTAGATAAATGGCATTATTTGAATGTCCCTCATTTGACCTTTTTATAGTTTAGTTTTAGTGCCTGGGAAATAGAGAAGCCTGCAAGCATATGTAAATCAGTTTTTTTTTTTTTAAGATTTCTGTCTGCATCAGCAAACATTGTTTCTGTGCTGACATCACTAATTGCTGACAATTTTAGGCACCTAACATGTTTCGAAATTGAATTGCATTTTAAACATTCTCAGGCTCTAACTTGCACACAAAAACACACACAAAAGCATGACAGACACGCTATGTTAAACATCATTACAGGGCAGCAGCAGATAGAGATCTTTGATGTAAAAGATTCTGGTTAAAAAAGGATTAAGATGACAGTAGCGGCAAACCGCAAAAAATAATAATAATCTCATGTCATTGGATAGCCTTTTTTTAGGTCTTCTTTTCCATTACAGAAATCCATTTTATGTCTAAAGTGGTTAAAGTCTATCCGTTTGGAAGCCTAGTGGTTTAAAACAATGAGCCTCTTTGTATCAGAGTGTTTTGGCAATCTGGGATTTATAATAGAGGGAAAAGAGGCAGAGCGTTGACCCCAGCAGCAAAATTGAGACGTAGCGAGAAATAAGACCTGTAGACCTTAGACAAACCTGTCACACAGTGATAGGCCAGTGAATAAAAATAGAGCACGAGAGCATCTGGTGATTCTTGGAAACCACCAGTTGTTGCCAAGGGGAAATAGTGAAATGCTGTTGATGTTCATAACAGAAGACCTGACCGGCGTCACATTCAAAACTACGCCTCCTGCTTTGGGGACAAATACCGTCTTATTTCACACAGTGCCAGTCAGTCAAAATTACACCAACAGAACTTTGCTTTGTAGAAGACTGCTAAGCCTGGCTTCTAGCAGTATAGATACATGCTGCCTCAGGCAACAGTTGAACTCTACTTCACTGCAGACTTGTGTGTACAATACAACTTTCTAACAGGTCACGCAGAGTTTCAGAGTTAACATTTGAGTGATTGTTCATGTGACTTCAAAGCTGTCAGCTCTACCTGGAAGGTACCCGGTTTCTGTAGCTGGCCAATGTAATCTGAGACTCCCATCACTAAAGGCAGCTGTGTACAAAGGTGACGGAGTTAAATGGTTATGTCATCCCTTCTGTTATTTATTCCCTTAACATTGTAGTTCAACTGTAATTTTTACAGTTGAACTACAAATCAGCACTGAACAGCGGGCTGTAGTAAATCAATATTTTTGTGGTAACTTAACATTGCTGGTAAATATTTTGGGTGTTTATAAGCAGTAGTTTCCTGTTCATTTTTATAAAGGTTGTCTACTGTAAACCATACACTGTATGTGAGATTTAATCCGGTATGAAGAGATGGCATTTTATTAACACCTGTGGACATCAAGTGGCCTTGTTTACCTAGCATTTATTACCGATTTGTTTTTTGGCATATTATAAACATGTAGAATGATAACACCCATTTCTTGTGGTTAAAAGTTGTCCATTTTTGGCTGTGTGTCAACCTTCTGTCACAATTAGATTATATCAGACCAGGTTGTTAGAAGTAAAGTGGCTTCAAACAGGTATTGACATTCACCGTCCAGTTTATCTAAATGTTACAAGGCCCAGAGTGTGGCTGCAGGAATATTACTGGGTTTATCAAAAGCTCTCCTACAGTATCACAGACATTATAGATTTTTTTTTTTTGTTATTAGATTTTTTGTTGGCACAGCTTTGGCTTCCAGAAGACTCAGCAGTGATTTCTGACAACACTGTTTCTTCACTTTTGTTTAGGCTCAATGGTACTTAGTACTCGTATAACTCGAGCACGGATGTCAGTAATCTCTGTATGCTCTTTCCTCAAGGTTCCCAAAGCTGGAGAGAATTTCATCCGTCTGTGTAAAAAAGGCTACTATGATGGGACAGTCTTCCACAGGTCTATCCGAAATTTCATGGTAAGGATTTTGACCACATTGTTACATTTACTTACCTCCACCACACCATTGTACTTAAAGTGCTCATATTATACTTTTTGGCTTTTCCGCTTTCCTTTTATTGCGTTATATATCTTTTTTTTTTTGTCCATGTTATAGGTTTACAAAGTGAAAAAGCCCAAAGTCCACCCAAAGGGACTTTCCATCTCCAGAGAAAACTCTGTTCACAAACCGCTCCAAACAGCTCTATTGTAGTCCATCCTTTACTTCCATGACAAACGTGCGTCACTTTGTAACACATGTTAATGCTTGCCTAACTGCTAGAGTGGCACGCCCTCAAACTCTGCAATGGACAAGCTAGTAGTACTTACTGGTGTGTGCGACTCCCAACAAAGATGGGACAGAGATCCCTCACTCTGTAGCTAAAACAAAGAGCTCAACACACAGGGCGAAAAGAGGAGCTGCAGCAATGTGGAGTACAACAAATATATGGCGTTTTCTGAAATCTAAACCACTATTCTGGTTCAACCTCTAAATACAATTATGAACCTGAAAATGAGCATAATATGAGCACTAATGACTTTGGCACATGCTCATATTCACAATAGCAGGCTTATGACCAAACAGTTCCATGTTTGGCTTTGATTGCTGGTTTGGAAAGATAATATTACATTTAATGGGAATACAGAGATTTGCGAACTCCAGGGGAGATGTAATACCAGGTTCTTTGCAGATAAACAAGCAATTTTGCTATTGGCTTGTGAGTTTTTATATATTTTTTTTTTTAGTGACTATGGGGCTGTCCCATTACTGAAAATGTCACTGGATGAATTCTTGAAATAGTCCTGGATGTTGTTAAATAATCATGTGTGAAAAACTTGTGATTTTCTGAAGTTAACATTCACCATCACAAAAAAAAAAATCTATGTTCAGATCAATTTTGTTTTTTCCCTTGTATAATTTAGGCTAGTCATTACTGTGGCACTTTATATGAACGTAAGTGATAAACTACTAGATTTAGGTGGGATTATTATCCATCACATCCCTGTGTGAAAGTAATGCAAGTCTCTAACTGACTAGCTTTAACCCAAAATAATAATTAATTACTCAACACACTGCTCACTGTTTGATTTCCTTGTCTTTGTCGAAATTAGTATTTAATGCTTCAGAGATGAGTAAACACAGCTTTTTCTTCCAACTGAAACTTCCTAAACCAGATTGTGAATTTGAAATACAGGTCTCTGATAAGTTGCAGCTTTTTTTGTGTATTTTAGATCAGCCTCTTCTGTAATTAAAGTGCCTCTGAGTGGACATCTGGTCTCAAGGGGACACTTTTTTTTTTATTCTGTCCTGTGGTTTTCACACACAGTGGCAAGCTGCAAATTGTTTATCCATAATTACTTTGCCACTTACGCCTTTCGACTTATCCTCCACAGCTGAAGGAAGGACAAGAGGGTAGCCTCGGAGAGAATAATTTCATACCAACAAAGCAGTGTGTTAATGGGAACAGAATCATGGCCCTCACTTTCCTTTTTTTTTTAAAGCACGTTTTCAGGGCCTTGCAAGTGTACAGAACATCCTGAGATGATACTTCTTAAAAAAATGACAGTTTTACTTTGAAACGTCATAGGCCCATCAAGGCTGCTAGCCCTCAGGCTCAAACAGTGAGTAGGAATGTTCAACACTGATATGATGCAACTGTCGAGTTTGCATGCTACCACAGTGTAGCTGAAGTTTATTTAAACCTGCTGCATCCATGCAGTCAGGGAACATAAAGGCATTAATCGGTTTTGATATGACCTTATAGTGTAACAAACATGTTGAATGCATTTCTTTACTATCTCATGAAACCTTTTCATGCACATTTTGAAGTAGGCATTAGTAACATTCCGCATTTAGGCCATTTTTGCTGTTATTTTCGACTCAGTTTTTACTTAAATGTTGAATTCAGTGTAACTAGAGTCTGTATACTACAAGGAATAATCCAGATAAGCCGTTCTGGCTATTTGTGCTGCAAGGTAGTAAATTACATTTAAAGTGATTTTTCAGATATTTTGAAGTGGGGTTGTATAATAGCGTTTTTCCATTACATGGTACCTGATTGATGCACCTCGACTTTACTCGCCTTTTTTGGTTTTCCATTATGAAAAAAGTACCTGGCACCTGCCAACAGGTACTTTTTTTTTTTTTTAGTATGACCTCTGTCGAGGCGAGCTAAGGCGATACCAAAAGCTGACGTGATTGGTCAGAGAGAATCATCACTAATAACTGTGTCATCATTGCTAGTGACAGACGGGGGGTGTCCTGAACAAACACGCCACTTTTAGAGTTTAGTTTAGTCAATATTTTTTATTTGGCTGCCTCTGGTTTCTTTTGAAACAAAATGTGTCTTCTGGTTGTGGCTACAGCTACATGCCAAGAATTAAAAAAAAAAAAAACACACCTTGAAAGAAATTGACGTTTTGTGTGTGTTGCATTTGGTCACAACAGTTTCCCGCAGCATGGTTATAACAACCAACCACATGCATGAAGCAGCACTTAACAATCTGCAATGGAAAATGCAATTCGATGTTGTATGTGGTCAGCCAAACCATTTATAAACACACAGTGGATGATACTATCGGTGGAAAGTAGTATTTTGCCAGCCCCTTGCGCATGTTGGTATTGTGTGTTGTTGCACACAAACAGTACAGGGACAATCCGCAGCATTAGTGGTCAACTCCGCTATATATATATATATATATATATATATATATATATATGTATATATATATATATATATATATATATATATATATATATATATATATATATATATATATATATATATATATATATATATATATATGTATATATATGTATATATATGTATATATATGTATATATATATGTATATATGTGTATATATATATATGTATATATATATATGTATATATATATATATATATATATATATATGTATATATATATATATATATATATATATATATATATATATATGTGTATATATATATATAATATATGTATACTGTAAGGTTGATTTGAAGTCTCATTAGACCACTTTACAGAAATGAGACCTATTCCTAGTATGTAATAGGAGCAACTTTTTTAGCTGCTGACGCCATCCAGACCTAAGAAAGTTTCTTTCTGTTTCCAGATTCAAGGAGGGGACCCCACTGGCACCGGCACAGGTAAGATGAGGACTAGACTAAACTAGAATTTTGAATTGCATAACACCCCTCTGTTGAATTATTAATAGTTCCTTTTTGGAAGCTTTGCGTAAATACTTCTTGCAACTCAAGATGCAAGTGAAGAGTGTTACTAAATATACTCTGTGAAGGCCCATAGGAGTACAGACAACACACACGCACAAAGACAGAGATGATGTAAATGGATAAAGGCTGAGTGTAAGTTACAAAATAGGGCTGTGGAAAACATTCAATAAACCAGCATTTGGTGTAATGTTCCTGTTTTTAAAAGACCGCTCAGTGTAATTGACTGCAAGGCCTTATACGGTTAATTTCCTGCCTTCATGTCATCTGTGCTGCTCTGAGAGTTTGCAGCACAGTGTGTGCTTTGTGTCTCTGGGCGTCTCTGAACACTACACAAAATGCGTCGTCCACCATGACAGATTTATGAAGGTGCAGAATTTCTGGCCTCTGGATAAAGATTTTCCTCATCACCTGGACTGAACAACGTGTGCACACAACTCATGAATACCTGCTTTTAAAGCTGGCTTTCTCCATAGTGGCACAGTCCTGTAACATGCCTTAGTGGTGCAGTTACTAGCATGTCATTGTGTGCATAACTAAGAACAAAAACACTACACATGCAGCTGCCATGAAGCTTTGGACTAATGTCACCCATTTTCATGTTTTCATTCTGTATGTTTTAAATGTCTTTTCAACGTGTGCAGATCAAAGCAGAGTGACACATTTTCTTTGATAGTCTGCTATTTGAAGAGGTAATTTGTATGCTCACATTTAGTGATAAAGTTGAAAACCAGACGCAGGAGCAGTGAAGGAAAAAAAGCGAGGGACGATCAGTGATTCAAGTGTTTTTTTTTAAGCAAGGGATAGAGATGGCAAAACATGATAATGAACCTACGGAAATTGCCCACACATTTTGAGTGAATCCTCTCACACATGCGGCCAGACTGCTCACTGTAGCGTTACCACTTTTCACAAGTTCAGAGGAGCCTCATTTATCTGAAACGCTTCAGAACCAGATGGTTTGGTAGTGGGGAAAAATGTATTAAACATTGAGTTTGAAATGAAATCCCAAGACACATTCAGCATACAAAACGAGAGAGGCATATGCTCACATATTTTGAAATGCCCAAATAATGCGTTCATTATTGGAGATGCTTGACTGCTGACAGTCAGTGGAGGATATTTTAATACTACGGCATTCTTTCCTGTTAAACCTGGTCAAAGTTTGAGCTTGTACTGTTGGTTTTGATTCAAGGGGATTTTTAGATTAAAGCTTTAGTGCGAAACTTTTTTTTATAATAATGAGCATCCGTTCCATTCATCCAAATGAGTTGATACAAAGCCAGTTAAGATTATTTGCTCCACAAAACTCTCTCTGTAGTTCTCAGGATGGCCGTGTTCAGAAATTGGTGTCATCCGGCGACTTTTGCACGCAGAAACTTGAGTGAAGATAATTACCTCTTCTGAAGAGTTCATCATGTTTTTTTTTTTTGTTGTTTTTTTTTAATCCTCCATTTCCTCCTTGGCTATGTAGCAACTGTGTGGAGGAGGGGACGGGTGAAGCGTGATCACGGAAGGCTTGTATCGTGTGGATGCACCAACAGAATTGTTGTCATTACTTAGAGTTCCTCATGGGGGTGACATTACGCCTTATAGCTTTAACATCAGATGGAATCCAGTTTACTTTATTGGGTAACTCTTAGTTGAGAATTAATTTCCCCCTTCATCCTCCACTTCCCTCTCTGCCTTCATTTGTGATACAGTCGTACTTTAAAATGTCAGCAAGTTGATAAATTGTGCAGAAATACCACCAGGGAAGTTGACAGCTGCAGAAAGCCTCTGAAGGGTTGATTGGTTGGTTTGCATTTACACTTCAGCATGAGTACGCACAAACAGCACATACTGTAGTAATGTACACACAGTTTTATGCACTGCACACGTACACCAGCTGGAAGGACAGTGAAACACACCTCAGTCCTATAAATCCTCTCCTGCTGCCGGGAGCCAATAAGCTCCTGCAGTGCGTATTCCTGTATACTCATCGTGATGATTCTTAATGATTAAGTCAGTCTGAATTAATGATTCGCAGCTGAAGGCTCTCAACATGGCTCCATGTGCAAGGGCAAACATGGCTCAGGAAAATACACAATGCCTAATTTTAGGGCAATAATTTGAATACCATGGTCCTGGTAGAGCCAGTAATTTGCGTTATTTTCATACAAACTAAATAATTTTAATGGGTTTGATTTATATTTTGCAATATAAAAAAATCTAACCTTGTGCACTGGAGCTGAAAATTAAACACTATATGAACTCAATCGTATTAGTTTTACTCCCCAAAGTGTACTCACTTCTGTTAACTTGCATTAAATCCCAGATGAAGCAATTGAAAAAAAATGACCGTGTGAACGGTCAGCGAATTTCTGTTTAAAAGTACCCACATAATGATTTTCTCTAACGGGCAAAAGGCCTTGTCCTACCAGCAGCATCATCCTCATCAGTTTCTCCAAAGATGTTTGAGTTGATTTCAAGTAAGAAGTGTTTGTCCAACCAAGTTTAAAGTCTCCTTTCTTCAGATGTTTTTGGTCATACATTTAAAGTGCTCTGTGGAGGTTTCTTGTAAATGACCTCGGTTATTTTGACATCCACTTTGTTTCCTACGAAAACTCATTGAGGCCATGTTAAAGGTCCCATTGCATGAAAATGTCACTTAATGAGGTTGGTTCTCCCAGCCTGCCTATAGTCCCCCAGTAGCTAGAAATGGCGATATGTGTAAACCGAGCTCTGGGTATCCTGTTCTACCTTTTGAGAAAATGAAAGCTCAGATGGGCCCATCTGGAATCTTGCTCCTTATGAGGCCATAATGGGAAAGGTATCTTCCCCCGCCCCTCTTTCTCTGCTTTGCCCGCCCAGAGAATTTGGCCCACCCATGAGACAGAGAGAGACCTCATGGCTTGCAAACAAGAAAAGCATGGCAGTTGGTCAAGGCCAACCTCCACTTTGCCCCCTCCCTCCTCAATAGCATTTAAAGCTACAGACGCAGAAATGGCACATCCTAAAGGCCTTTTTTCAGTAGCCACAACCGAGCTGGCGCACGCAAATGTGATGCCATGAGAGCGGCATAACAATTTATACTCTCGCATGGTGGTTGCTACACTAGTTGCAGTCTTATCCTGAACAGAGGTGGTGCTAATGAGGAAAAGCTACCGACTTGAATATTTCTACAGACTAGAAGAAGAAAAAGGAAACAGCAGCAGAACTGGCATCAGCTTTTCCGTCAGTGCGTCGATTAGATTTGATGACCTACTTTGTCAGATCAAGCGTTTTGATTCACCATTTATAAAAAAAAAAACAACAAAAAAAACAATAACATCTTAACCCAGTAGGTTTACAAAAGAGACTTGCAGTCATTCTGAGAGTCCTGGCATCCGGTTACCCTCGAGCTTGTTCAGGCTTCCTCTTTTCACTTTGTCATACGGCATTGAAGAAAAAAAAAAAAGTATTGCGCCAGCGAGATTTACGTCATTTTGACATCACATTGTCGCATGCCACCTCAGGTGCGGCTAGTATACCGCACATCCTTAGGAAATTGTGGGACTGGCTCTAGTGGCTATAATTTTGCACCAAGGTTGAATTTTGGGAAAGAGACTATAGAGGTATTAGGGGACCATTAAAGCATATATATATATATATATATATATATATATATATATATATATATATATATATATATATATATATATATATATATATATATATATATATATATATATATATAGCACTATGTCATGGGACCGTTAAATGTTCTTCCTTGCTGAACATTTCCAAAGCTAAGTTAATGAAACTTGCATTGTTTACATCAGCTAGCAGTCTCCTTTTTCCCCATGTTTTGCTACATTTATTGGCGAGTTAACTGTTGTTCCGTGGGAAAGAAGGAAACCCTCCCTTCATTTGATAGACATGGACAATCTTTACTGTTGCATCTAGCTGACATCATCCTCTGCATCTCGTTAAATGTGTTAGTTGCCGTTTTCTTGTGGAATGGTTTGCGTGCATCACACCTTTTGCTTGACTGCCGGAATGTATTTCATCTCTTGTGAACCCATGCTTCTCTCTGTTTGTGATTATAACAACAGGGATGTGCTCTTTAAAACATTAAACTGTAGTCTCACTAGTGGTTGAAAACTTCACATGGTGCCTTTTTTAATAAAAACAAATGCAGTTATTTATTTAGATAATCAGATCTGTTTATAAGACTGAGAAATTGTTTAACTTGAATACACTGTTTTTGCCCAAAAAAGAATAAATAGGGAAACACCATATTTTTTTTACTTTAAAAAAATGTGGCAAGTGTGTCGAACTGTAAAACTTATATTGTGTGTCATTCTGAAAATGAGCTGACTGTATTGGGGCACCCCAATAGACATTTTTACTTGTCGTAGCACAAGTGTAACTGATACCATTACCATGGCTCTGTTCCATTTTAAGTGTCCCAGTAAGCCAGCATGCATAACACCAGGCCCTGAAACAGAAGCACACCAAAATGTAACGCAGCCATTGTTAATGTTATTGACTATGCTCTCCCTGCTTATGACATGTCTGAACAACTTCTGTGCAAAAGGTCTTTAGTTTGTAGTAGGATTCAAGCTTCACCGACAGAAACGCATTATGTCTTTAACTGCGAGTTACACGTTACCACACTCACTGTTCAGCTGACTGGAGGGAAGTGAAGTGCTAAAACTTAACAGCAACAAAAACTTTCCTGCAAAGATGTTGCTGAAATTTAAATATATAACAATAATAATAATTTAAAAATGCAGATTCTCTTTTTTTTTTTTTTTATTTTTTTTTTTTAAACCTCTATCCTTCACTCACTCTCTTTCTTCCTTCCCAGGAGGAGAATCCTTCTGGGGAAAACCTTTCAAGGATGAGTTTCGGCCCAACTTGTCTCATGCCGGCCGGGGGATTCTCAGCATGGCAAACTCTGGTCCAAACACCAACAAATCTCAGTTGTAAGAATTTTTTTTTTTTTAAACTGTAAACTTTAAAACAATCGTTCTGTACTAGAAAGTCAGTCAGCAGAGAATTGTTTTTTTATTTGTTGAGGCCCTACAGGCAAATAACGCAAGAAAAAAAATCATACATCACATCGATTGGATGCCTAAAAACATGTTCTGTATTACAGCATTAACCTATTTAGTAGGTAAACTCATAAGTACTAAATTTGACTATTGACTTGGTTCTATGCATACGGTAAAACTTGCTTTTTAAGCTAATTTTCTCCTCTTACTTTTTAACATTTATGTGAAATAGTCGTTATTGATGTAGTTGTCAACAAGTTTATGCCCTCTGGGAGTCTGACATTAATGAATAAGGAAGGACAATATAACAACACAGTTGAAGTAATATAAAATGTTTTCATAGGAGAAGTTTAAATTGTTAAATACTATAAATTAATAAACACTTTTAAACCACATTATAACATCCTATTAACAATTTAGTGTGTGTGTGTGTGTGTGTGTGTGTGTGTGTGTGTGTGTGTGTGTGTGTGTGTGTGTGTGTGTGTGTGTGTGTGTGTGTGTGTGTGTGTGGTAAAACTAAAGTAGTTATGTAAACAGACTGTGCTGTAAAGGCAAAGCTGCTTTTTAGAGTTCTTGTTTGTTTTTAAGTTTAAAAAAAATATTAATTTACTGTACATATTATTGTACATGTATTTATTTAATGCTTTTTTTGTTCTGTTTTCTCTCAGCTTCATCACGTTCCGGTCATGCACCTACCTCGACAGGAAGCACACAATATTTGGAAGGTACATTTTTTGTGTGTGTGTGTGTGTGTGTGTTTGTGTGTGTCTTGATTTTTAAATTGACTCACTCCACTGGGGCTTAGTGACAGTGTTTTTGTAATTTGGAATTTAGCAGCTGAGGCAGATGGCTTTGAAAGGGGACAATCCTGACAGACACTTGCCTAATCTTAGTGCCATTTACACAAAGAGTAGGGTCAGTTCCACATGTTGTTTTTAGCTCTTTTTCCCTTCTTTTTCTTATCTTTTTTTGTCCTCTTACTACTCGTCATTCTCTGTATCTCTAACCAAATTTGGTTCCTTTGGAGCTCCCGACCCTCTCGCTCGCTCGCTCTCTGCTGAGCATCACCTGAAGTGGTTGTCTTTTTGGAGAAAGCCCTAGCTGCTGTTGTCTAAAAATATTCAGACTGCTTTTAGCTGACTGATTCTTAACATGGTCAACACACTTAAAAAGCTTCTGCTTTAACCTCCGCGGCCAGCTTTTATCCTTCCCAGAAGGTATTCTTTGCACATTTAATGGGATTGGCGGTGTTGGTCCACTTCACCTGATCTATACATAATGTGGACTCTTTCACAGAGAAAGGTTTTTCTGAAATCCAAATCAAACTAGACTCTTTTTGTCTGATTGTTAAGGTGTAACCAAAGCCAGGACTTTTGGCAGTTTAAACCAGTGGTAGGCAGCTTTGTGAAAAAAAACGCCAAAATAAGAAAATAAAGACCTCCTTCAGCTTTCCCCTCTCTGTCCCTTGCCTCTCCCACCAGAATAGCTCAGGCATTTGCATGTGCTTCGTGTAGTAACCTGTATGAATACTGGTCCAGCAGACGTTCCCGCTACAATAAAAAAATAAATAAAAAATTGTGATGTGAGCTTGTGATGATTATTAGCTACAGAGAACAATGGGCAGCACTGTCAAGATAGACATCCCTAGCCTGTTGTTTAATCGTGATCTACAATTACAAATACAATTATAGAGTATTATTATTCATATTGCAAACCCTTATTCTCCAGTTTAACACCAGAGATGCAGCTGTTCTTGCTAAATGAGCTAAAAGGGAAAAACCTCAGATTACAGTTTTGTTATCTGTTTTTTGGGGGAGTATTGCTGCTTTTGATCTTACTAGATCTGCTGATTAAAAGAATATATCAAATAATGATCTGGAAACTGCTTAAACATCCTATATGACATTTCCAGATCATCTAGTTTAAAGTAAATGTGAGACAGAGATTTGAGATGGAAACAGAATAAGTAGTTTAAACCAGATTTATCGAGTGATTGTTGGCACCCCGATAGTTTTGTCTGATATTGCAAGGTCCATGAGTCCTCGAGTGTGGGAGCTCCTCTGTTCTTCTCAACATGTGGAATGCAGAGCACGTGGCCTGAGAAGCACCCCCTGCTAGCTATTGGCTGTACTGTTTGTGGGTCTTCTCACTCTACACATGGTAACAGGAGCAGCTGGATAAAGACCTTGCAGTTAAAAGAGCAAAGAGAGAGCAACTTCTTAAAGTGCTCTGCAGCAGGGGAGTTGCTGACAGATTGGCCTCTTGGCCTTCAGCATTTGACAGACCCTACATCTTCACCGGTTGTTTTTGCTCTGCTTTGTTTATGCCATAAGGCCAGTGTGCTGATAACAAAGACTATAAACATTAGCTTTTAGCAGCAACTTTTGTTCACTATTGTCTGAGAAATATACTGAGGTCTGCTCAAATTCACTAGGCACTAAAGGATATACCTACTATACCATTACGGTTTGAGATTGTAGAATGCAGGTTTGTATAATACTCGCTTCTGTTCAACCAATGAAAATATTTGTTGGGTGCTTTGCCTGGGCATTGCCAAGGTGCTCTTGAACATGTTAGCATGAATGTATGGATTGTTATTGTGATATGATTTACGATACTGGAGGGAATGATCGTTTTTTTTTTAATTCTCATTTTCATTTCAAGATATTGAAATTAAAATGATTATTGCAAGAATCTGTACCAAACTATGCTTTTTTTTCTTTACTCTGTAAGATATGATTTGTAGGCCAGGATGTCTCTGCAGCACCACGATACCTAATTGATAATGGTTTGATGCATATTTTGCCTCCAACAAATATTGTGCCCCCTCTGTGATTTTGACTAGTCCATATTGCGTTTTCCATAAAACTGCAATTAATTGTGCAGCCCTAATAAAAACCCACACTACCTGCTCAGCAGCAGACACAGTTAGAGGCTAGCTGGTGAACATAGTGGAGCATTTAGCAACTAAAGAGAGAGATGGCTCCTCTAAAAGAGGAAGTGCATATTATAATACAGTACAAGAATCTGTAGTGTGGCATCTCATAAAACCTTCAAATTGATTTCCCCGGATCGTATTTTTGTATCGTATCTTCTCACCTGTACCTTAAGCAACACACACATTCTCTTTTGTACTATTGCTAGTCCGAACAGGAAGTCAAAGTTGAATTCCCACATCATCCTCTACTGGTCAAGTCCAGGGTCAACTGCAGTTCAGCTGCTCTTCAAATGAGAGTGATTTTGGTGACAGTCTCAAGGGCACTTCAGCAGGATGGATGGTGTCACAGGAATGTACTCCTCGAAACCACCCTACAGCCCTCTTGTCATATTGAACACATCAGTGTTTACAGGATACGTGGGATATTTGTCATTTTGATTGGTAAAAGTGTCTGAATTAGTAGTCAGTTTATTCAACTGTTGGCTATAGTGGTTACATTTTAATATAGAGGACTTTTCATGAAGAATTGATGTCATGGAGGATGTTAAATTTTGTTTTTTTGCAGGGTTGTTGGTGGATTCGAGGCACTCACAGCCATGGAGAATGTGGAAAGTGATCCCAAATCAGACAAACCAAAGGTAGGAATTTGTGATGTTTAAGGTCTAAATGGGCTTCAACTTAATTGTATTTTACTCTGAAATGTACAAGTGTAGAAATATCCTTCCACAGGTTTTTGTTTGGGTCAAATTACATCTCATTTTACAATCTTGAAATGTAGCCGATACCCCTGTCCAGAGTAAATTACAGAGGGTAACTGTAGAATCAGGGTCACTAGATCACTAGCATTAAAAGCAGCTGAGGAGTGCAAGACTCAGTTATAGTGCCATGACCGCATTTTGACCCTTACATGGATCATGCCGTCTTTGCAAAGCAAAGCAGGAGTGAGTCTTCTTTTTTCTTCTCAGGAGTCATTCTTTTATTCTAAATTACAAATAATCTGTAAAACATAAGAAATGCAGCTACAATGTTTTTTCAAAGTTTATATTGATGTCAATATCTCATTTTCTTCACCCAAAAGTTTGTCATTTAAATGGATTAATTTTAAGAGAGAGAGAGCGAGCGAGAGATTGAGAGATTGATTGATTTACAGATCATTTGATGGTGACTAGCATGAGAAAACATAATATTTAGTTTTTTGGATCCTAATTTCTTCTGTTTTACAGTCGGAGATCAAGCTCATAAGTGCTACTGTGTTTGTGGACCCGTACGAAGAAGCTGATGCTAAGGTTCGTAAAGGATCTCTCCGTCTGTTTGAACAATACTGACTTTAGGATATACCAGTTTCAGTCACACAGGAAAGCCCTATCTGTGGAGTGTTGGATGTCTACCAATAATGACTGTGTACTTACAGTGCAATGCCAACAGAGACACATTTTCATTGTTGTTGTTCTGCACGGCAGCACATTAAAATCTAAATACGCTCTAAATATGCGCAAACATCATATAAGTAGCATACAATAAGAAAACTTGTTTTTGTTTTTTGCTTTAGAAACATTTAAATGAAATAAATCAAAGGAACTTTATCAAATTGATACAAAAATCCTCCACTAGAAGTCCAATATTGCCTTAAAGATCGATTGATTTTCAACATTGCCCACAATGGCCTAATACAGCAAGTGATATTAAAGACATATATAGCTACCTGGGTAGAAATTGTATAGAAACATCTCAGCTGACCGTACAGAGCAAACACAACAAAAAAATGTGGCTGTATTTTATGTGTGTAAAACCATTATACATCAAACTCTGGAACCACGTCAGATCTACTGTCGGTGTTAAAGGTTTTCTTTCAGTTGTTATAAAGATGATCCTCATTGCACAGTGCATGTGTCAGCATGGAAGAAATAATTACTGAGCATGTAGTCCTGGGGTGTGAGCGTTAGCCTGTGTTTTCTCTGATCTGGGCTCTAGTTGTTGGGATTTATATGATTTTGTGTTTTTCAGATTGCAGCAGAGCGAGAAAAGGAGCTGCATAGGGAGGAGGAGGAGAGGCAACAGACCAGCATCGTCCAGAAGAAAGCTAAGGAGGAGCAGGCGCCTCAGACCTTCAAAGCAGGCGTGGGGAAATACATCAACCCTGCAACAACGTAAGGACACAAAGACACACACATACACACACACACACGTACACACGGATACTGATTACTATTCACCAAACTACACTCTGCTTCAGCTGTAGTAGACACACACACACAAAACACTAGAAGGATATATGTTCCACTTTCCAGGCAGATTTTGGACTAAAAAGTTAACCAGGAGTCCACATAACCATTCAATTTTTATTTTCTCATAGTTTCTGTGTAAATGTCTTGAACTGGATAGTAATGAGTGGATGATAAAACATGATGATTAAAAAGCGACACAAGACAAGCAGAAACATATTGTGCAGAATTCCTAATTATGTAGAAGATTACCCATTTTCCCCATGGGGGTAATTCGGGTTTATTATTCAGACCACATATTGCTGAGTTCAGGTATATAATGATGTTTTTATGTGATATTACAACATATTTCATTTTAGTTTTTTCATTTTTTTACGTTCATGTCTGACAACACTTGTTTTGGGCGGTGGTTGGTTTGCATTTGTACTTGAAGTTAACTGTTCAAAATAATTTCTGTTAAATATTAAATATGATGAAGACAAAGAAATTAGGTTCTTGTCTATTTGCAATATTAAATTCCTCAGGGTCCTGGGGTTTTATTGTTGTTTTAGTTAGTCTGTTCAGAAAAGTGAAAGAAGTTTCATCTTACACACTTTACACAATGTCTAACTTTACAGCATTTGTGGGAATAATGAAATTACTGTCATGCAAAATGGAGGTGCATTAACTGAACTGAAAATGTTGCACTTTGGCTTGCTTAGGAGATAATTATGCTTGTGATTTTTCTCTCCTTGCATTTTTATCTTCAGAACTTAACTTTGTATAACGTTGTGTTAACTTTGTAACCCATTTTATACTTCTCCTGTCATCACATTACGTTCACAGAGCGTGTCAGTATTAATGCTCCCAGATCTGTTTTCCCCAGTCATTAATGGTCTTTTTAGGGTTTTGACAGTGGAAAAATGCTTGTTCATTCGTGCTTTTAAGATAATATAGATCTTTATTTAGCCCTTGGGAAATTTTTGTGCAGCAATGTTGCAGTAGAGTAAGACTCACACAGTTAGAGTGCAAACACCAAATAAAAGTGTGTGGCAGAAATGTAAACCGGTTAGCAGTAAGAATCATAGATGTTTATGAAATGTGGCGTTTCCCGGATGATTCTGATCAATAGAGAAATACAGGATGGAAATTACACACTTAACAATATGCAGATGAATCAATAATCCTGTTTTTATGCCTGATCAAAGAAAAAATAGCATCAGAAATAGAAATCTTTCCCTGAAGAGGGAAAGATTTCTACAAAGGCATAATCTACATAATTTCCAAAGAGAAAGGAGTTATGAGAAAGTTAAACAGCTGGCTGTGATATTATGTTCTTCTCCCTCAGAAAACGTCCAGCTGCTAAAGATGAAAGTGGGCCGTCCACCAGCGGAGCAGTGCCCAAGAAGTCCAAAGGCAAGGCCAGCTTTGGAGACTTTAGCTCCTGGTAGCACCGTCACATTCGGCATTTACCAGTATCAATTTCTTTTACTGTTCTGGTTGAGCGTAAGCAAAATTAATTCCATTCATACATACATGTGTCTATTGTCGCTTAGCAATGTTGGTATCTCGTGAAACGATTAAAGTTACTTTTTACAAAGGGAGCGTCATAATCTCATTTTACACATCTTCCTTCAAAGACCAACTGGGTTATTCATATTCTAGTAGTATTAGTTTCCAGCTTTGAATGAAAGCTTAGATAATTGCAATTTTAAACTTGTTTTTTTTTTTTTGTAACTCTTAGTCTCTTTTAAAGTGTGTGTGGTCTGCTTAGTGTTGATGTTTTATATCAACAGCAAACGTTTTGTCTACTTTAATTGTGGTCTATTTAGTATTGGAATCATATTGTAACAACAAAATAGTTTTTTTTTAATGACAATTGTCTGTATAAACCTGTGATAATGCAGGATGGTCAAACTAAACCAAATATGGCTTTTTGTACAATGTAGTAACAGTTTTGGTGCAAGGACGCAGCAGTACAAAGATATCAGACAAGAGAAAACTCTTAAACTGTGTAAAATGTATTTAATATCATCTTTGTCATCTAAGACAGTCTAATCAATACGTTGGCTCAAACGTTCTGATTAAACTGTCCAGGACAAAAATATATTGATCAGTGTTTGGTCCAGGATGGTGTACTCAGGACATAAGAACATGATTAACTCCCAACACTAGACTGTGTTTATTTTCTGGTGAAGAATAACGACATGCAGCCGTTTCAGCACTAAGCCGTTTTTATTTATTTCTTTTTTTTCTTTAAACTTTGGCTCGACTCCCAAGTGTTTTTAATGGGTTTGCTTGTCACATTTCCATAATCATTGAGCACAATGCTCCACAGAAAAGGTTAGTTATTGTGACAAATTGAAAGTGGCCCACACAATAAAAATGAATCTTAAGCTTGGTCACTTTATGTCAACACTGGCGGTCTGGTTATTCTCTGGTTCTTTATTGAATGTTGCATTGGATTGTTTTGTTTTCAAAAGCCATTTTTAGATTAATAGATTGCACAGGAACAGAGTGCTATCTATATCTATACGCTGGAAGAGAGAAATCTATCAAAACAAGCCCAGAGTACCATAAATAAAATTGCTACCATGGACATGAAGTACATTTTCAAAAAACACATCTCTTTTCTATCTATAACGAAATGTTTGCCCAGGTTTCCTGAGCAGCAAATGTAAAAGCTTTCATGGTCTCAGACAGGCCTGTAATTGCATGAAACTGTGTGGGATCATTCCTTTTAGGATCCGTGTTGCGTAGGAGAAGCGGTTGTATTGGTGATAGCACCCTTGTGTCACATAACACATAATTTATTGGATGCTTGGTTATCGCCCTAATGCTGCTCCACTCAGGCCTCATTATTTAGCTGTGGTCTTGGCAGCAGTTGCCAAGCTTTGGGCTTTTACCTGAATGAATACACCCTTGAGTGTCCTTTAGTGTGTGTCTCTCCTGCCTGAGCGAGCCAAAGCTTTGTATATAGAAGAGGTGGAAAATAAAGTCAATACCCTCCAAAACTCAAGTTCCAGAGCTACACGATCCTTTTCACACATGGAGTTCTAAAACTGAGTCATGGTGTGATGGGGACGTCATTCTCAGTTGTTTCCCAACTGTCCAGTCAGCACAGCAGCATTAATATGAATTCCAACAGGCTGTAAGTCGATGATTTAATGAATAATTGAGGTCTGTGGTTCTTGCACGTATTAGATGGGTGACTTGAGACTGGGGAGTGACGAGCAGTCAGTAACTTTAGACAGCAAGTTGCTCACGTAATGCACTCACATGGTTGCTAATACAGTTACCAGTTCATCAGGTATACCGGTAGTTTGTTTAAAGAGGTTTTTAGTAAAGTTTTGTGGTAATTTTTAATCTTGTGTTAGACTGTATTATATTAATTATATATTTTTCATTTTGTTTACCCCCCCTTTTCTTGCCTAGGGTCCTCCATCATGACAGTGGGTGGAGATTAATTACAGGGAATTTGTTGTTTAGAGCCAAATTCAAGAACCAACCTTTTTAATTCTTAACTCATGGTCATCTAGCTTTTTCAGAAAACTTTTAGTTTTCTCAACTATCTGTGTAATGCTTTGATTTCCTCTTTCCTGCACTGTTTGGACACCAGAAAGAAGCCACACTTCCACATTTTTCTTCATCTCAAGGCGAGACACTACAAGCAAAAACAAGTTTTTTTCATGCACTTGTCAATTTTAAGATTTTGGGCTATTTCCCTTCCATTACCTGGCTTCTTTCAGACTAGTGAAAAGACATACTACCAACATACACATTTACGTTTTTATTTTACCCATTTCTCCTAAATTTACTTTACCATTTTTTCAAAATTTGTATTTTTGATTTATTTTATTTTGAATATGTAAAGAACAGAACATCAGACAAGAAATAAAAAAAACTAATCAATGACAACAAATAAAACAAATGAATAATAATAAACACTATCACAATCTGTTTACATATCCAAAAAGGAGTGGGTATAAGTATAAAGTTTTTTGTTTTTTGGACCAATTGTGACTGTGAACTCCCTCCCTCATACCTAAAATCATTTTCAGATTTACTTAAATTATTTACAAAGAAGAGGAACATAAATGAGAAAAGAAAACATTTCATAAACTCAAAACAATAAATTAATAAAAAATTTATAACAATCATTTTTTGACTGAGCCCAGAATTTTTCACTAAACTTTCCAGTTTTGTTCCCATCTGTATTCTGAAGGTTTTTACAAAAAGTTTTGGGCATACAGTATATCTTCATAGCCTGATTTACATAACCCTTTATTCCTGACAATTTGGCCAAAATTGATGTTCTTTTATGGCTGTTGACAGTATTTTCTGATTATTGGAGTTATAAAAAGACATATCGAAAATCCCCTCTGTAAAAACCATGGACTCTAAAATGACAATAAGAATTTTGAACTTGGCTTCATTCATTGTTCAGATTTGTGTTCCGGGAATGTATGCAAACTAGCCCATATTTAATAAGTTATTGCCTAATTTGAATATTTAAACATAATATTTCAGAAAACTTGTAAAACAAAAAATTGATTTTCTTAATGTAAATAATGAACTGGGGAAGTTTCGTGGTGATTAGTTAAAATGTGTCCTCACCTGTAGTGTTTCCCCTTAAATACCAAAGTGAGATTTTTTTAAGTAAGTTTTTCCATTGTGATCTTGTAATGTGTATTTAGACTGCTAACTGAATGTGTCTAGCCGGCGCCAGAGGTGATAGGATACATTTTATCTCATCTGACACTATGAGGAGTGTACAACATGATGAACCTGAATTTTTGTGCATCTGCAGTCTAAAGCCTTGCATTACTTGCATTTGCAGTGTTCAAAAATGAAATGTTATAACTTACCAGCCTATTTAACTGGTTATTATACTGGATAATAAACTTCCATAATATGTCTTGTAAGAAAAATCTATGTACAACATGTAATTTATGCAGTGCACAATGGCTCAAGATTGATGTTCAGGCTTCATTTGAAATTTCCAAAACATGGTACTTTTAGTCAACTTAAAATGAATACCATGTCCATTGTGATCTTGTAAGTGTATTTAGACTGCTAACTGAAGTGTCTAGCCGGCGCCAGAGGTGATAGGATACATTTTATCTCATCTGACACTATGAGAACCTGAATTTTTGTGCATCTGCAGTCTAAAGCCTTGCATTACTTGCATTTGCAGTGTTCAAAAATGAAATGTTATTTAAGTTTTAACTACTTATTATACTGGATAATAAACTTCCAAAATGTCTTGTAAGAAAAATCTATGTACAACATGTAATTTATGCAGTGCACAATGGCTCAAGATTGATGTTCAGGCTTCTGAATTGGCGATTGCACACTGCTGCTTGTTTTTGTTTAGATGTTGCTTTGCAAATAAACTCTTTAATAAAATATAATAAATTAAATGTAATAAATAAAATATTACAGAGGATTTGGAGAATCACCCAAACAGCCAGAGCTTATTCTCCTGTCACCTACATTTACTTTGGGAGTGTGTTTTAAGAGGGCGTGGAACTAGAAATGAAAATGAGAAGTTATTGGTTGAATTTGAAGCAGGAAGTTTTACATTCAATCACAGTAATGATGTCAACACATAAATCAGACGAGCACGGGCAATTTAGTGATATCCCTGAAGACTGTACACTTTTCAGTATACCATTTTGATACATTGCCCTAACAATGCTGCATGTGTTGGATATCCTTTGATTAGACCGCACCTATTCACTATTTTAATTTGGATTATACTAGAACTAACATAATTTCTCTCAGCTGTGTTTTTGCCCAAAAATGCCTGGCAATCATAGAGATGTTCCCTCCGAAGCCCAAACAAACATCCAACCTTCAGTCTTTAACCAGCCCGAGGGGCCTGCTGTCAACACCAGTAGATGCCTTTTTTTATATCTCTCTTTTTCAAAATTATAACCGTGACCTGTCTGCTTTTATTTCGGAGGGCAGCCCTCCATTTTACATGCGGCAACCATTTCATTGAAACTGTTCTGAAAGCATATAGATCACTTGTTACTTTTCAAAAAAAGGAAATGAATCACCCATCCTGCAAAACGAGGTAATCCGTGGCTCTCAACACTCCCTTCCTCTCTGCACCACAGCAGAGGGCAAAGGGTTCATTTGAGCTACAATCCCAGCTGTAGCTTTTTGATCTAAACCATTTATGATGTTACACAGTCCAGAGAGAGATGTTAACGTGAGTCACAGAAACTCTTCTCTATCAGAAAAGCTCCTATACAGACACTTTTGTGGATTATGTGTTAGTGTCAAATCTCACATTCACAAGCAGTTAAAAGCAAAACGGAGCTTATAACTGAACATCATTTAGTGATACATAACATGTGACAGCTGTATTAATTCTGCTGATATGTAGTTTTATATCAAGTGATAAAACTGTTTGAATGTGCATATCAGGAAAGAGATAGAAGTATATTGTCACAAGCTGTAAAATCTGAAAAATAAAGGTTTCAGGCCAAAGCATGTCTTCCCATTTCACATCACATTTCAGCGATGGACCAAGCTGTTTTAGAGGATCGTAATCAGCCTAACTTGGGGACTCATCTCCAAAATTATCTGTAACTGCAGTTTGAATTTGTGTTTATGTTCTCTTGTTTGTTCCAGCATGCTTTCTTGTGAATTCCGCTTCACTTTTACTACAAAGCAAAAAACATGTTGACGCTTGGTCTGTGTTGCTGAGCAACAGAGCCAGCTGCTGATTTTGTGCGTGACAGGGACGATCCAAGTAATTTGATGGCTTTCCGGGGACAACGTGAAAAGGGTTTGAAATCAACAGTGCTGTTTTTCCAAATATGTTATTTTACTGGCTTTTCTTTGTATGGCTGCAGGGAGTCATCAAAATGGCTTCTGAATGCTTCTAACATAATTCACTAGAGCTTTCCACACATCAGACACAAGGAGATCAAATGAAATGATCATGATTACTGAGGGGAAATTGGGCAGCTGCAGTAACAATAATTGGGGAAAAAAAGACGAAAATAAAAAGATGTGATACAAGAAAACAGCAAATTTATGTTTTTTTTTTAAAAGGTTATGTTCACTTAAAGCACAAAACACTTTTTCCCCACTTAGGTCTAATAATAATAATATAAAAAGATTTTCATGGAGCTTAACCATATTATAGGGCATTATATATATATATATATATATATATATATATATATATATATATATATATATATATATATATTAAGGGATTATAGGGCACTTTAAAAAAATCAAGAAATGTATCCTCAAACCTACATTAATATATCTTTTGGCCAGTTGGGGACAGCAGAAATAAGCTGCAAGCACAATATTGACATATTGTAAACTATTTAAGAACATTTGAGCAAAACACTGGCGCATTACATCCAGCAGATCAGAGCAACATTGACGTTCATTTAGAGTCGTGTTTGCGTCCACCTGATGAATGTAAATCCAATATTAACTCTCCTTTTAGCTTTTCTTTCTTTCTTTTCTTTTTAATTATTTGTTGTTGGCCCTGGGACGTGTTCTTCATCTCACTGTATTGTTTGTCACTGTTTATTTCTTAAACATGTAAAAAAAGAAATAAAGATAAATGTCCTTTTAGCTCTGGTTTGGTCTCCACCAACGCTAACTGTCTGTCGGCCATCTGCTGCTGGACTGGTGGGAGAGTGAACCAAACAAAGTTCTGGGCCGGAAATCCCCAAATGATTAGCTTAAACACACTAAAATGCCTTGTAGAACTCAGACAAGAGGAGACGCTTTTCACATCCCCTTTTAATACAAACATACAAATTAGAGCAGCTTTTAGTTTATATCCATTTTGGACGGTTATGTTTTAATTTTACATTATTCGTAAACAAAACACCTCACACAGTATTATTAAGTTTCCCCAGGTACCTTTTTTTTATTTCCTTTTAGTGATTTTGTCATCAAGTATAGTGCTGTGCAAGCTGCTCAGAGCCTCAGACAAGCTTTGGCCAGCCCAGTCCTGCAATATCTTTAGCCAGTTTATGGCCCTATGCCAAACCCCACCCAGAAATGCTCCCAATCAGGATGAGTCTAGAGTTAATTGGTTATATTGGTACTAAAAAGGATTGGCAGCAGCTCCAGATAACAATAAAACATCTGACATCCGCCCTAACCTGTTTCTATCAAATAGATAACGATTGTGACAGCCTTCCTTGTGTTGACGTTTGTGCGTCAGCAGAAGATCTCTGACACTCTGTGTTTAGATACACATCTCTGCTTCAGTCCCATCCTTTCAATGACATCACTCACCTGCTCTCTCATTGGACAAAGCGGCAGTCAGTCTGACACACTGACCAACGGCTGCCTGTGTAGCGCCTGTTGGTTCAGCTGCGGGAAGTGTGGCAGATGCAGTGCTGTAGCCATGACGACAGTGGATGCTGAGAGTATGCCACAATTTTTTGTAGGCAGAGTCTGAATGGGATGACATCACTGAGGGAGACAGGAGAAAAACAACGTCTCAGTCAGTTCCTCTGTCTGTTTTTCTGCCTTGGACGATAACACCATATTTTGAAATTGAATTTGATTCCCTGCAAAACAGAAATATACCGTTTATGTCTTTATGATGTAGTCTGTAAAAAGCTTTTACCAAGGATGGCTTATAAGAGCCAGTACATGTTTTTGTGTTCTGTAGCCAACAAAAAATAAAATGTATGCCAATTTTGTTGCTGATATTTGAACAATTTTGCCCTAAATCCCACAAGTTTTTGCCAAAATTATATTCCTGGAAAAGCTTTGATATAGAATTATAATGAAATATTTTTTTTTTTAAATGCTAAATTAAAACCAAAAATATATCCCAAATATTGCAAAAATGATTTTAAAATGTTAAGATAAAAAGAAAAACATAATAAAAATCATAAATTAAAGCTGTGGTAGACACTTTATTTTTGGAATCAAAAATTCAATATTAATCTTTATGCATATTGTAATTTAAGTGGTCTGAGGAAAAAAACAGACTTCTGCACCTCCTCTTGGCTCCGTTTTCAGGCTTTAGATAATCTAGCCATGATGGAGATTTTGGTCAATCACAGGTCGATTCAGAGAGAGAACGTTCCTATTGGCTGTTCTATGCACGCGTTGACCATGTGACAAAGATAGGAGAGCTACAGGAAGAGGTCTCACTCCACTTCAAATCTTGCCATTGTTTTGCTTTCTACCTGCTGCTTTAATAGTGTTAAGAAGCTTTATTTGTTAAACTATATGATTAATATACCATGACATACAAAATTGCCAGAAAGAAAACTTTAGAAATACACAATCCCAAATACACAATAAAATTTAAAATTTAAATTTAAAATACCAGAAACTGTTTAAAAATGTCAGAAAAACAAAACAAAAAGATAATTGTTATACAACAAATTAGAAAAAATTTTTGCTTTATTTCAGATAATTTAAAATTTGACAAACTATTAAATGAACAAACAACAAATGAAACGTGAAAGAAAACAACACTTCAATGCAGCTTTACTGACTGTTTTATGTGGTTGTAGGAGGAACCTTAATCAACAAAACTGACTGATCATAAAAGGCCACTATCAGCCCAGTAACACCATGGTTGTCACTCTTTTCCTCACCTTTTACACTTTTGCAATTTCCAAGGTAACAACACTGTACCTTCATAGATATTTGAATGCTGTTTACCTCTTCCTCACTGAATCGCCTCTCCTCCTCCCTCCCTCCCTCCCTCCCTCCCTCTGGCTCTGACTCACTGCTCCGGGGATGAGGGCCCAGCCCCTCCTTCAGATGACATCAGAGGGCTTGAAATAGCAGCAGCATTAAAGCTTCCAGTCATGAGAACCTGCTGCGAGGCTTGCAACCCAGGGCAACCATTTACAGCTGAAGGGGAGAACGAGCACAGGAGGGACGGACGGACGAGGTAGAATTAACAAAATGACAGAGGAGATAATGAAGTGGAGGGAGCAACAAGTCAAAGGGGGTCATTGGCTTGACATCCTCTGAGAGCTAATATCACACGAACATATGCAGCAATTGTTTTTTTCATTGGTGGATTTTCTCTTGCTCATGTTTCCTTAAAGGAGAATTCCAGCCATTTTTGTGTTCATCTTGATCGCTATAAGTACTTTTGATTGAAAAACCCCTGACCTGAATCGATGCAGGCAACACTGAGTAGCTGCAGCTATATGTAAAAGCTTCCACTGAGCTAAAACGGGGCAAGTTTTAGAGTGCCTTTGTGCCTCTTAACAGACACACAATGCAATTAATATGTCTGTACAACATGAACAGGGCCTTACGTAACATCAAGATGTGTTTTCAAGTCAGCCATTGTTTTAATTCGCCTACCCTGTTTTGTTCTTGCTGGTGGTTAGCTTGCTTGCCTTGTTAGCTGCTAGAGCTAGCTAGCTATTAGCTGCTAGCTGTTAGCTGCTAGCTGTTAGGTGCTATTGAAGTGTTTTCAGCCAGGCTTTTGTAAAAATCATAACGCAGCAGTTCGCGGCGACAAATTGTAGTTTATATCCTCCTCAAAAATAGGTAATTGAGCAGTGCGGTGGTTATGACCATATCAGTAAATATGCAACGACAGTATCTACAGTAAGTGTAGGAAGAAGTATTCAGACCTTTTACTTAAGTAGAAGTACCAATAATACACTACAAAAACACTTTTACAAGTCAAAGTCTTGCATTTAAAAGCCTACATGCTGTAAGTCAAAGTATTATAGAAACAGTATCACAAGTTATTTCTCTCAAAAGTAGAATTTCTTTCAAATGTAGCTAATATAGTTATAGGAAACACAGGTTTATGAAAGCTGCAGGAAATCCCTTAGGCCACTGTGGAGCAGTGATAGAAAGTACATTTATTTTACTTACTTTACTTAAGGACAATTTTACATGCTACTGTCTCCTATTTATATCACACACACACACACACACACACACACACACACACAGAAAGACCCTCCTGTGGAAGGGCTTGAACTGTGTTGACCAAGCGTCGCAGAGAAGTAGGTCAGGAGACATGAGGACTGTGAGCATAAAAATAACATGCTCCGACATAAACAGCCAACACCACTACATCCTGTCTATCTGCAGCCATCACAACAACACCAACAACAAACCAATTCCTCCACATTCACTGTTCACTGTTTCCTGTTTTTGCTGTTTTCTCATTCCTTGTTCATGGTTCTTCTGTGTTTTGTTTTGGTTTCCCGGTTCTATCCTTGTGTATGTTTTTGATGCCTTAGTTTCCTGTTTTATTTTATAATGTTGTTTCTCCTTTGTCATGTCTTCTTTTACTTCCTGCCTTGTGCATTTTCCCACCTTTGTGATTGTCTGCCCTGCCCTGATGTTGTCCACCTGTTCATCAGCCCTGCTGACACCTGTCCCTAATTACTTTCTTCTTGTGTATTAAGTCTCTGGGCTTTCTTTGTTTGTTGTCATTCCCTGCATCTATCTGTCCTTGTGGTTTTGTTTTTTCAAGTCTTCAGTTTTCTAAGTGGTTTTTAGATTTTGCCTGCTTGACTGCCTCCGGACACCTTTTTGTTTTTTTTACTTTAAAAAAAACCTTCAATATCTTCATGCTACCTCCTTGTGAAAATTTGAATATTATTACTGCAAAAAAAAGGGGCAGTGGTGGCCTAAAGGTTAAAAAAGTGAGCTTGTGACAGGGAAGTTGTTGGCAGACCAACAGGATAAAATCTGGGTGGGGAAAAGTGAAAGAGCAATGCTTGTCCCTCCCTTATTATCACCAATGAGGTGCCCTTGAGCAAGACCCTTAACCCCAACCGCTCAAGTGGAGCTACTCGGCGGCCAGCAGACTGGAGTTGTACTGGGCAGCTTCCAGGTATGAATGTGTAACTGTGTGAAAGTGACAGATTGTCAAATTTGTTGTTTGACTTACCTGGATAAATAGAGGTAAAAAAAAAACATAATAATAATTCCAATAAAAACCAACATAAAAATGTATTTGAAATAAGACAGTATGTTTTTAGAGATTTTTTTTGCTGGAAAAAAAAAAGCTGCCTGCTATGTTAAGAAAATAACACTGATGAGGAGAGAGTGAACCAAAACAGTAAAGCAGTGAGCTGTAAATCCAAAACAATGAGCTGAAAGACACAAAAATGCTCTGTGGCTAATGAGAGAGAGGAGTGTCTCTGAGCAACACCTTTTACATTAGACATAGTCATTTCATCCATTTTTATTATACAAACAATGATCAGAGCAGGTTTACATTTATGTATGAAAACTAATTTGCAACCATAAATTATGTAAAACCCTTGGATTCATACAAATATATTTTGTTGTAAATTTTTGAGGAGAAACAAACCAGCCAATGATTTTCTACAGTAGGAATTTTATTTATCAAAGAAGTAAATTAAAGTGTTATAAATATTTTTTTTTTACCGGTGACCGGAGATTTTCTGGATATGTATTCAGTATGTAAAACAAAAAAACTGTTCTATGAACCATTTACTTGTCATTAGCAATGATTATGCATTAATCAGAAAGAGGTCCCTGCCTTTAAGCTATAGTACGCAACTGATTTACATTAATGAACATCCGTTACATTTGGGCCATTGCCACATGCGTTGATACAAAGCTTACTAAGACTATCAGCTCCACAACCTCTCTGTGTTTCTCAGAATGGCTACGTTTACAAAATGGTGACTTTCGTTTGCTGCAGCTGGAGTGATTCGTTTTACGTCACCGCTGAGAAAGAACAACAGCAGCGTTCAGCTTTGGAGACAAAAAGGACATAAAAGTTGCAAGATAATTACCTCTTCTGAAAAGTCTATTGTGTTTTAAAGTCCTTCGTGTCCTCCTTGATTTGATAGGTCAAATGCTACTAACGACTCTGTGGAGGAGAGGTGGGGGCGATGTGCGGTCAGCGCGTCATGTGGCTGCATCGACAGTGTTGTTGTCATCACTTAGAATTCCTCATGGGGGCAGAAAACTACGCACTATAGCTTTAATGATCATTTTAACATAAAGCTTAAGTAACTAATGCTAGTTTGTTACACAAATTAAATTGAATGTTATTGAATTGATCTGGTCTGTTAAACTTTACCGTTCTTTCTTCCTTACTGCTTTGTATCTTTATTGTCACTCTAACCTGCTGCTCAGTTTTACCACGACAGCCTGAACACGGCCTATTTCAGACAAACTATGGTTTACATGTACAGTACGCACACAGGGGTCAAATTCATACGGATAAGAAACTAATTATGCTGTTGATATATTGTATTCATGTGAAAATGTTGCATGTTGCAGCTTTAAGAACAAGGCAGGGAGTGTGAGATACATTAGAGACAGACAGGCTGCCTTGTGCTTGAAGACAAGCCAGGCACCTCAAGGACATCAACACACGAGGCTGTGTGGGCATCAGAATCACAAGTAAGGAGACGGATAGAAAGCACTGTGCAGAGTACTGCCATAGCAACTTCAGTCGTTGTCTATACTGTATCAAATGATCCATGTGTAATTACCTGTGCTGCAGCAGGTCTCATAATCTTTCAGCAAAATAACTTTATTCTTCTGATGATCACAATAGCATCATCACATAACCATTAGGCATGGTTTTATTTCAGTTACTAATACCTGGTTTGATTTGCATTGAGATGTTTCATCATGCCATCTAACAGTATGTGATGATGTCCAGAGCGGCTGAACATGTTATGCAGCCACGAGAACATAAAGTCAGTATGAATGCAAACTGTGCTGCAGCAGGTCTCATAATCTTTCAGCAAAATAACTTTATTCTTCTGATGATCACAAAGCTTCAAATTAATTTACAGTTATGAATGTTTCATCATCATCACATTTAGGTCCAGAGCGGCTGAACATGTTTGCAGCCACGAGAACATAAATCAGAGAATGAAATGAGAACAGCTGCAGAACTGACACTTTTGAAAGGCTCAGTCCTTCCTAAGTCTCCCTTTGCCATACCTTCTTCCACAGCGCTGCGAAGGAGGATCTGACTAGTCCACACAGCATTCCAGGATGGGAGAAAAACACGCTCTGGTTTATTGGCATTTCTTTTAACCAATCACAATCGTCATGGCGGCGCTAAGCACCGGGCAGAGCCACAATGCTGCTGCAAAATAGGCTCATGAAGGAATTTGTTTTGGTGAAATGTGTACATTCAAAGGTTGTTTTAATCGTGCTAAAGAAAACTCAGATTGGACAGATAGTCTAGCTAGCTGTTTGGATTTACCCTGCAGAGATCTGAGGAGCACTTAACCATAGTCCTCATAAATCCACCAGAGATTAAAATTCCAACACAATGAAAACGGGAGGTAACCAAAAAGAGTGAAATCCGGTGGAATTTCGGGCGTTAACAGAGCAATCCCGGCTGTGGAACGTCGTGGATATAGACTAGTCCTCCCTAAAGACAGTTGTATCTGTTGATGCAACACATTTATTTTTCTGTTTCTCCCAGTAACCTCAGGCTGATTGAGTGGGCAAATGTGAAGCTGGTCTAGTTTTAAAGGAAGCAAGAACTAAAGCAGACTGAGGATGTAGAGATAAACAAGCTTAAGGTAACAATGAAACCAACAGGTAAACATGGACAAGAAGATTTAAGAGCAAAATCTGAAAGCTTAACAAAGTAAACGTGGCTAATTAGAGAGGTTTATGACTTTTTGATTGGCCAGAAGTCTTTTAAAAACTCCCACTTGCAAAAGCTAATGGAATATTTTTCTAATGGAATAAAACCAGTTATTTTATTTTAATAATGTTTGACCTTGCTAACCCCCAGCTCACTTGCAGCAACTGCAGGTTAAACAGAGTGAGAATCAACTGAGAAGCTCCCAGGAAATCGGGGGTGAGATTCAGTCATCACCTTGGGCCTTCACACTCTTTCAACTAAGATAAAAATATAAAATGTTCTGATTTTCTTTTTTTTTTTTCAATTTTCTGAGGTTGGATCAATCTTGTGTTAAGTATCTTTTTCCAGTCCTGGTTTATCTGCGTTAAAGACATTATAATGCCATAAAATTAGTTTCTTTAGACTGTACTATAGTACCTTAATGCACTTTATTGTCTTTTCACTTTTTTTTATAAGAAATATGGTTTATAAACTTTGACACTGCAGATCAATACGTCACAACTCACCATGTTAGGGACAGTGGGGGACGTACGAAAGCTCTTAAGATCCGTTTATTAAAGACAAAGTTCTCTGTTTGATTTAGGGTTTGGATGTCATTTCAAGAAACATAACCAACATACCAACCAAGAGAAACACATTTATGTGAAGGACACAAGCAAAAGATGATTAATAAAAAAACAATTATAGATCCTGAAAAATAACACCAGATGATAAATCTTCAAAATACCAAGGCAAATGGTTGAGTGTTGTTTCCATTTAAAGTATTAGTACTACTTAATCCGTGATAATACATCATAAATTGTTAATTGATTTTTTTAATTAATAATCTGAATCTGCAAAGTAACTAGTGTTATGGAGTGGAGTAGAATAAACACAATACAAAAAAGTACAATACTGGCTTCCCAAATGTAGTGAATGGAAGAATGGAAATAATTAAATAAGTAAAATAAAAGTAAAATAAGTTAAATTGTACTTAAGTACAGTACTTGAGTATATGTATTAAGTTCCACCAGTTTTTAATTGTAAACAAGCACATGACCTACAGCCTTGTGCGCTTCATGGACAAATATCATGAAAATATTGTTCTCTCTTCTTATGCAGAGAGCAAAGATGAGTATACATTTCAAACAGTAGAAAGGGTATCTTCTCAGAGTTTAATAATAATCTTGCAAATTGCTTACTGGCAAATACATGGTTCAGGGAAAATTGAAGTATATCAGAGGAATGCAGAAACACAGCTGAAAACACACAATGAAAGCTAATGAGTTCCCTTTTTTCAACAGCTTTGTCTAGGTTATATGCAGATGCTTACTAAAGTGATATTTTTGGACTGTCAAATCTTGTGAAGAGGAAGTTTGGCTGCAGATTACGGTAGACTTCTAGGTCAGTCAAAAAGAAAGAAAGTAAGAGGCTCCTTTAGTGGAAAACTCTGCAGGTCTCTGTTTTAATCTAATTATTTGACAGTCTACCAGCCTGACTGTCTGGGACTCACACATCAGTTGTGCGACCAGTGAATTTCATGCTCCAATGATTGTTTTACATGCAAAGGGCATTTTCTGACATATTTTCTTCCATGCCTGTAATATTTAATCTTGAGTTCAGCCTTTCTGCTAAACTGGCAAAGTTAATTTCATCATCTTTTCACGCATATCACAGGCGCCATAGACAACTTCCTTTTATTCAGTTCTGTGTTGCTGCAACATGCTGCTTTATTTTCATTCTGTGATGTTCTTGTGGCTTTCCGCATGTTTTATAGCTCTCATAATGTAAAAAAATATATAACTTGTGCTTACTTTTTTGGAATTTGTTTTTGTTTATTCATGCAAATTAAGTGTATCCTTTTTTTTTTTTTTTATATATTTTGCTTGTAAACCACAGCAAAATCCTCTGAATCACAAAAACATCAAAAGTCTAAATGTGTCATAGATATTTAAAGACATACTGGACAATTAAGATGACTGGAACTGATTGATGAACTCTTGAAGTGTGAAGAATGGTCGCATAATATTCAAAAATACTTAAGACTTTTAATCTTTTTAAAAATTTGCAAAAATATAGTTTGTGATATATACTATATATATATATATATATATATATATATATATATATATATATATAACATTTTGCTGTTAATTGTGAAGATGTAATGAAACTGATCACCTGTTGTGTATGTATCTTCAGACTCTATTCCTAAATCCAGGTTGCAACTGTAGCAGTAGTCCTGCTATGTCCTGCAGTGCCCTGCTATGTCCTGCCATGCCCTGTATGCCCTGCTTCCTCTGAACACAAAGTATGTCTAAAAGGTATACTTGTTCACTTTCCTTTGCAAAGCAGTCCCTCAATAAAGTAATTCCTATTATTAGTTTTATCCTATAAATGAATGACGACTTCAAACAATCCACAACTTGATGCCATTGAAAATTTATTGTGATATCTGATAGTTTACAATTAGAGTGAAAACAGATGTGTGACATGGCTTTACTAAGACAGAATGCAAAGCAATGTAGTCAAATAAAAAGCATATATTTGTTTTTGAATTTAGGAAGAAAAATAAAATAAAACAGGCACGACATATAGCCATTATAAATACAACATGCTTTAGACCTTAAACTGTATAACAGTCCTAAGAAAATAACTTGTATATTATTTTCCACTCTATACCCATCTTGCCTTTGATCAACATCCTTTCTGTTATGTTTTTTGAAAGTTACAGAGCTCAAAAAGTAGGTAGCCAGTATCGGAATAAAACAAAAATAATTAAAAGTTAACAGTTTTCAGCAGCAAATGTCTAAATGTTTTTATTTAGACTGCTTTGACGCTGTTAAGTTCAGAAAATCAAAACTTTCTACAGAATGTCATACATGACAGGATTTCTCCTCTTTAATTTTGGTATAGCAGTTGAATCTGCAGGAGACACTCGATCCCTGGCTTCCTTCCTGTCCGCTGATACAGGACACTGATCATTCAATAGAACCTGGTTCTTATTTGGTATACACCACCGGTGACACTGGCAACTGCTTTTTGTTGCTGCAACTTAGACTGACTAATCCAAGGGGGAGTATAGAAACTCTGCAAGCAACCACTGCTGGCGCCAACTTGGAGGTCCTTTGGAGGAACTGGCTTTGTGCATGTAACAGCTAACAACTTGGACTAATGTCTGTCCATTCAGTAAAAAGGTAAGCAGACATGAAGGCCTGGTAAGGTATATTTTCTTTTTGCTTCCAAATGTAGTCACCAGTACCATTCTGTTTGCTCTACGAGTTTGGAAAAAGTCAAAACTAAACACATGGCTGGATTTTAACATTTTCAGCCAGATGAACATCCTATCAGACAGTGAATGCTGGCTGACCAGATAACAGCTGCTGCATCACAAATTAGGATGGATGCACCCCTTAAAAGTAGTGATGGCCAAATGAAGCTTTGTGAACCAGTGTTTCTTTTTTCTGAGCCCACTAGATGGCGCTCTCTGTTCAACAAAGTGTTGAGAATACACTTAATTGCAATGCCTTAGGCCTCTTAAAACCAAAAGCACTATCTAGTAGGGTTCAGGAAATAAAGACACTGGTTCACAAAGCTTCGTTTGGCCATCACTACTTGAAAGTGTCCTCCTGAGGAACTGGCCTCCAGAAGAACAGAGCAGCGTAATGTACATAAAAACAATGGTGCATTCAGGTGCTCCTTGTCCACTCCTAAAGTCAATTGAAAATTGACAAACTATTCAGACCACAAGGTACATTTGGTAGCTGCAGATGAAGCGGCCCAGTTATGATAGAGTTGTAGATGTTCACATTTCCATTCCTCTGAGCACTTAAAGGATGACACAGTCGAGTTCTCGGAAAAACATCTGTGGTGAGATTATTTCGACAACTGCTGTTTTTCACAAAACACAAAGTGGTGTATAGTAGTAGTAAACTCAGTTCAGCCAGTTTGTCAGCACTGATGACCACAGGAACACAAAATATCAATGAGGTCACGCTGTATTTTCCGACTTTACAAATTGACGAAGACCACTTGAATACACCAATAAAGATTAAGATAACACGATGCTCAAAAGTTTGGTTTCAATGCCCTCTCTGGTGGAAAGTTTCACACCCAGCACCACTAATGGTTGTAGTCCAAAATATGCTCTGTTGCACCTGTAACCACACCCAACAGTGATGTCACGGTGTACTGACACACCCCTGGAGTACACATCTGCCTCACTGCAGCCAGTTGTGCAGTTGAATCACTGGGTGTCAGTTAAAGCAGGTGATCCTAAACAACGTCTGTGCTGGATTTTGTGGGACACAGAATGCTGCATTTGAAGGAGTGTTTAAAATGGACCAGGCCTTGTTTGACCTGTTAAGAGATTTAAAATGCAAACTTCAAAGGGTGCAGCCCCAGAACTGGGATGTAGTGGCTAAGCTTAGGTAGCATTGTCAAAACAATAAATCAAACAGATCAGGGAAGAAACTGTTCCAATTTCAGTTAAAACCAGCACAAAAATGAATACGTTCTCAAGAAATACAATCAGATATTCACAGCCAGCGTTGCCAAAAGGAGAAGGACCTCCATTATGGATGCCAGAAGGTGCGTTTCATCCCTCTGTACGCTGACTGTGGTGGCGAAAGGGTCTTGATAAAGGCTCTCCCTGCGACATGGTGGGAGATTCCAGCTCGCCCTCATTGTCTACATGGCTCAGTGGAGACCGAAACATCAGCCCTCTAACGGGCTCCCACAGCACAAGCTAAATAAACAAGCTAACAGAAAACCAACAAAACAGGGATAAATCACTTTCAAACAAACTAATCTGGCTGTTGACCTCACAGATCACCGGGAGAGAAACCAAACAGCTGCAAAAGAAAAAAAAAAAAAAGAAAAAAAAAAACAGGACAAATAAAAACACTTCCAAACCAAAAGAAAGAGGAAAAACAAAAAGAGAAATAAACTCTCCAAGGAAAAGAAACTACATATTCACTTTTGAGTGCAGGCATGCATGTGGGCTAATGGGCTAATGGGCTAATGCGCCCACACCCACACCCACACCCACACCCACACCCACACACACACAGAACAAAAGTGCTTCAAGTTGGGGAAGTAAAAGAACTAACCCAGTAGAAATACGTATAAAACCTTAAATATGTAACTTTATGTACAAAAACTGTAACACGGGCCAACATCTCAGCTGTTTATGTCTTTATATTTTCAAGTAGTTATCACTGCTAACTATTAAGGGTTTGCATTGTCATCGTTTTTAGGATAAAAAGTTGTGTGATCTGACTGACCTTGCCGGCAAAGTAATCAATCACTGTTTATTTTTAAATCTCTATCCCGCATGTTCCAAACCTCCTCCTCTATGCTTTACGGTGAGAAATATACTGAATTGTCTATCCGTTTTTGCACCTCTAAATCTTAACGTAGAAAATATAAGTTTGAATGTATACCAAGTCTCTGTTGTCCAAAAAAACAAAAAAAAACCAACCAGGGAAGAGCTCTATGAGGATTTTGGTAGAGAATGTTATTTTTGAGAGCCATTTTGAACCAGAAGAAGGGAAGACAGGCATCAGTTCACACAAAAGGTTTTAGGAGTTATGCGCTGCACAACAGAAAATATGAGGGGAGGCTGTTCATGTTTTGAAGAGGCACAAGATTCATGCGGCTTAGAGGCAAATTACAAAGAGACAATTCATATGCTTTGAGAGAGAGAGACGGATAAGCATGTAAAGTGCAAAAGACCTACAAGAGCGGGAAGGATATGGCAAGACAATAGCAGCAAAGAATCAGAAACTACACTTTTCTCAAGCAAAGAATTGAGAGGAAAAGCAGAATTTGAATAAAACCAGATCACCTAGAAGCTTCTAATAGAGACGATGAACAAACCCTTTAACCGTCCAGGTCAAAAAAAAATTTTCCGTCTCCAACAATCTGTCATTCATCTGTGAGAAGGCCATTTTCGTTTTTTTTTTAAACAGATGAAAGTGAACAAACTTTTTGCCTCTAAACTGAAATGAACCAAAGGCCTCTGCAAAGTGCAAACAAAGTAGCATCGTTCAAGTTATGTCACTGTGTAATGCGTGAACACACACACAATATATATATATATACACACAGTCATATGCATATATACATGTGCATGACAGTTAATATATATTTAGAATCCGTTTTCCAATATTTACGTACTACGAACATTTTCATAGCATTTATGGATATGTAATCATAGTATGTGTGTATATATATTATTATGTGGTTGTGTCTTTTAGTGTGCCATTACTAGACAATGGAATAATACAGTCTGCCCTAATGCTTTATGACATGTGGCCACTGATGTCAGGTTCCCCAAACTAGAAACTATTTCTGCTCCTTTTCAGGTTGTTTTCACTTGTTGCAAAATGGGACCAGCCACAATCGCACTTAGCCAAACACTAAACATATTTATATATCTATATATTTATATATATATATATGTATATATATCCATTTATGTCAAACAAATAGTAGGTGCTGCTTTCAATGCTTTTTGGGTCCTGAAAAGTACCGGGGAGGGGGTTGGGGGTAATAAAGAAAATTCACAAGAAAGAAAAAAAGATTAAAAAAAAGAAATATCAGGAATAAAATCCCACACTACTACAATCCCATCCTTAGCAACTTTTTTTTTTTTTTTTTTTAAAAGCAAGATGCTGCTACATATTTTTAACTACAATAAACTCCCTTTCCCCTCCGCTCCTCACCAGTCCCTGATTGCTCATTTGGACATTAGCAAAGAAAAGCATGCTCAGCTATAGGCAGAGATACAACAAGCCAAAAAAATATGTAAATAAAAAACATGACATACTTGACAGGGAAATAAAATGCTAACCAGTAACATCCATACGCCATCAAACCAAAACCTTACCCAACTAAAACTATAGCAAATAACCTTAAAAAATAATCATCGTCTGTCTCGCTTGGTGAGCGAAATAAAGAAAACCAAAGCCTTGTCGCCTCAGTGAAGTCTCTCTCCTTTCGCATAGTGGTCGCCATATCACCACAATCACTTGTTAAGCGTGGTTCGGTGGTGGAGAGTGAGGTGAGAGTGAGTGGGCGGGGGGGTCAACCCCAAAAAGCTCCGGCGATACGAAGGAGAACACACAATCTTTAAAGTAACGACAGGACTCCTGTGACGTGATTTTTCAACAGTTGCTCCGCTTCCTCGTCGTCTTCCTTTTTTTTTTTTTTTGTATGTCATTTGTTCTGTTCTGTTTCACGATGACCAGGTGGGTGGGTGTGCACGTGAAGGAGGCGGGAGGGAGAAGTTTTTTTTAAGGGGTTTGGGAGGCGGGGGGCAGGGTGGTCGATGGTCGTCGCTCCACGCAGTTCAATAAAGAGCATTCCATGGTCAGAAAAAGAAAAGAGGAGCCTCACTCCCATCCATTGTCCTTGATCATGTGAGCCAGCTCGATGATGAACTTTCCCTCTTTGTACTTTTGACTGCTCTCAAATGCGTGTTCCTGTAAAAAAAAAAAAAAAAAAAAATGTATAGCTAAGTACATTTATTTTTACACTTAAGTACAAATTTGAGGTACTCGCACTTTACTTGAGTCTTTCCTTCTTATGCCGCTTTATACTTCTACTTCACTAGATTAATCTGACAGCTTTAGTTACTTTACAAATAAAGATTTTTGCATAGAAAACATATAAAGAGCTTAGAAAACATGATGTTTTGTTATAAATTAAACTCCTTAACAGTTTATACAGCCGAAAGGATGAGTTGATTAATAGGCCTGCAACCAACAATTACTTTAATTATCAACTATCTGCCAATTATTTTTAGATTATGCGTTTGGTCTGTGAAATGTCAGAAGTTAGTGAAAGGAAGTGAAAAAATGTCCATCCCAGTTTCTCAAAGTCCAAAACCCAAATATATTCAATTTAATATGATATAAAAACAGATAAACGCTGGAAGCAGGAGACTGAAAACAGCAAAGGTGTCACCTTGTGCTCTGGGTAATTCTGATGGCATTTGTAAGTATTTTCTGAATTTTAAAAAACAAACAATGTAATTGATTAATGGAGAAAATAATCAGCACATTAATCCATCATAAAAATAATCATTAGTTGCAGTCCGATACTATAATAGTTACTAAAATATAGTTAACAAGGAGCTCCAACTCAACAACTACAACTGTGTTTAAAATAATGCGTGAGTAATGATATAATCTATTGATATAATATACAAATACACCCATATTCATGAAAACAGAGCAAACTACAATCTACTGAGAAAGATGTGGGTGAAAACTCGGGGACAAAAGCCAGTAAGTGAACCTTGAGTTAGATTGTTTTTGTTGGGCACCGAGATAGCTCAGTTGGTAGAGCGGGTGCCCATATATAGAGGTTTAATCCTTGATGCAGTGGCCGCGGGTTCAACTCTGACCTGTGGCCTTTTGCTGCATGTCATCCCCCCTCCTCTTTAATGTCTTCATCTGTCAAATACAGGCCTAAAACTGCCCCAAAAATTATCTTAAATAAAAACAGATTGTTTTTGTCAAAACTTTATTGCCAAAGTAACATACAAGGTGTTTTAGCTGCTTGTAAGTGAATTATGGAGGAAGCTTAAAAAGTGCATTTACAATACTGCAGAGGCAAATAAATATATTCATATAATAAAGTTTGCAATAGCTCAGCAGAAAATTTGATTTTGAGAGACAAATATGATAGAGACTTTATACAGACTTTTGTCCGGTGACTCAACCACCTCTTTTAAATTAACTCCCTGTCTGACAACACATCTCCTGAAGTGCTGGATCATTTCCGGCATACGTCTCAGTCCTGCGGAGCTTCATGAGAATCAGGATGCCGATGTGGGTCTGTGTCTTTCGTTATCGGCGCAGCCTGCTTTGCCTTGTAAACCAGCTCCGCTCTGCTTTGCTTGGCTTGCGGTGCCTTTCTGAGAATCTAATTGTTTTTGTCACTGTAGGAGAGGCTTTAAGCGAGTCCCTGCCTTATACTTTGTTCAGTTATTTTACACCCTTCTACAGTCTTTTCAGACAATTACCGGGACAAGCCTCTTCAAAATGCCTTGACATTTAATCACTGTAGACTCTCAGAGGTACCGGTCTGGCTGTCTGCAGCCAACCTTTTGGCACTGTAATTATCTTACATGCTAGGAGACTACAGAGCGCTCAGTCTCTGATCTCTAAGTGTCACCATGGCTTTAACAAACAATGCTTTAATGAGAGCAACCTTGTTCCTTTGACCTGTAATAGCATCATTTGTCCCGTTGCAAGCCAAGAAACCACATAGTTGCACAACAACACAGCAGCGGGCGTGAGTGGTGCATCAAGGAACACTCAGACGGGAAAAGTAAAGGCCTCAGGTGAGAGTTTAAGGAGACTTACATATTTCCAGCCCAGGGTGGTTTTACAGTTTTCACAGTAGATGTCAGCCACAGCATGTAAACCTGTGAGGAGTACCCGCTCCTCAGCTGGCCCGCAGCCGACATTCACCCTGCAGGGAAGACAGCAAGTAGAGAAAGGTCAGGATAGCAGGAGAAGAGCTTAAAGTAAAAACAGTCCTCAAGTATTCAAAATGAAAGCACTCATTGACAAGAACAGTCCCTGTCAAAGTACAGGTAAAAGCCAGTAAATTAGAATATTTTGAAAAACTTGATTTATTTCAGTAATTGCATTCAAAAGGTGTAACTTGTACATTATATTTATTCATTGCACACAGACTGATGCATTCAAATGTTTATTTCATTTAATTTTGATGATTTGAAGTGGCAACAAATGAAAATCCAAAATTCCGTGTGTCACAAAATTAGAATATTACTTAAGGCTAATACAAAAAAGGGAGTTTTTAGAAATGTTGGCCAACTGAAAAGTAAGAAAATGAAAAATATGAGCATGTACAATACTCAATACTTGGTTGGAGCTCCTTTTGCCTCAATTACTGCATTAATGTGGCGTGGCATGGAGTCGATGAGTTTCTGGCACTGCTCAGGTGTTATGAGAGCCCAGGTTGCTCTGATAGTGGCCTTCAACTCTTCTGCGTTTTGGGTCTGGCATTCTGCATCTTCCTTTTCACAATACCCCACAGATTTTCTATGGGGCTAAGGTCAGGAGTTGGCTGGCCAATTTAGAACAGAAATACCATGGTCTGTAAACCAGGCACGGGTAGATTTTGCGCTGTGTGCAGGCGCCAAGTCCTGTTGGAACCTGAAATCTCCATCTCCATAGAGCAGGTCAGCAGCAGGAAGCATGAAGTGCTCTAAAACTTGCTGGTAGACGGCTGCGTTGACCCTGGATCTCAGGAAACAGAGTGGACCGACACCAGCAGATGACATGGCACCCCAAACCATCACTGATGGTGGAAACTTTACACTAGACTTCAGGCAACGTGGATCCTGTGCTTCTCCTGTCTTCCTCCAGACTCTGGGACCTCGATTTCCAAAGGAAATGCAAAATTTGCTTTCGTCAGAAAATATGACTTTGGACCACTCAGCAGCAGTCCAGCTCTTTTTTTCCTTAGCCCAGGTGAGACGCTTTTCGCGCTGTTTCTTGGTCAACAGTGGCTTGACACGAGGTATGCGGCAGTTGAAACCCATGTCTTTCAAGCGTCTCTTGGTGGTGGATCTTGAAGCACTGACTCCAGCAGCTGTCCACACCCTTTTTTCACAATCTTGACTAGGCGCGGTGATCCCTATCGCTTGTACACTTTTTCTGACCACAGTTTTTCCTTCCCTTTGCCTCTCTATTAATGTGTTTGGACACAGAGCTCTGAGAACAGCCAGCCTCTTCAGCAATAACCTTTTGTGTCTTTCCCTCCTTGTGCAATGTGTCGATGGTCGCCTTTTGGACAGCTGTCAAATCTGAAGTCTTCCCCATGTTTGTGTAGGCTTCAGAACTGGACTGAGAGACCATTTAAAGCCCTTTGCAGGTGTTTTGAGTTAATCAGCTGATTACTTTGTGGCACCAGGTGTCTTCAAAATGTAACCCTTACACAATATTCTAATTTTGTGACACACGGAATTTTGGATTTTCATTTGTTGCCACTTCAAATCATCAAAATTAAATGAAATAAACATTTGAATGCATCAGTCTGTGTGCAATGAATAAATATAATGTACAAGTTACACCTTTTGAATGCAATTACTGAAATAAATCAAGTTTTTCAAAATATTCTAATTTACTGGCTTTTACCTGTATACCTGGTGCCATGTATTCATTATTACAAATGTAAGATTAAAATGAAATAAAATGATCTAAACTTGAAATACAAGTGGGTGAAAATATTCTATTCTAATAGCTAAACAATTTCTTCATATATGAGACATTAGCTTTTTTATACTTGAGATTTCACCAATTTGGGGTATTTTCTTGCACTTAAAACAATTAAATTTAATACCCTGAAATTATTTCAAAATGTCAACAATACATTTGGAGATTATTTTTTAACCTGACAACAGTGACATTTTCTGAGCTTATCTACCATATCTATAGATAAGTGTATTGGAGGAAACTATGAAGGGAAATCTATTGTTTTTTTCTGTATATTTGTACTTTGTTCTTTCTTACTAAACGTTACGCCACTCCCTCCCAGGAAAAACTGTGCTGCTGATTAGCTTTTAATTAAAAGGAAATGCCGGAGACAAACAATCAGTATATGTAACCAAGCTAAATGTCTGCAAAACTTTCATTTTCCCACCAAATGTACTGGATCTGATTTGAGGCTAAATGTCTTGTTACCTGCAAAGCACCATACACATCTTTCACTGGATTTCAGGCGCTTTCACATTTGGCCTGATGTGAATGATTTATTAAGACTGTAATTTTATTAATTTGGCCAGTAGGAACAATGTAATTCAGAGTCGGGTGGCACAAAGCAGTTGCTCTGTGACAGCTGAAAACGTTTCGGGGGTGGGGGGGGGGGACTTCTGTGTGGTTCATGAAGACTGAGAGCCAAGGCCCAAAAACCAACTAAGCAAGAAATAAACCCTTAAAAGTATCTCATGGGTTTAAAGAGATGGGTGTTAACCAGCAGCTCCTGCAGCTAGGACTGACATTAACATGTTTTAATGGCAAAGTTACATAGATAATCATTCTTTTAACAACAAACATGTCGTTAGGACCTGGTTCACATTCAAATTTAGTCATTTGATTGTGGTTGAAACATTTACATGTAACATAGACTTCAGCCCAGATTTAACCTAAATATTTTAACCCTTTTTGTCCTGCAAATAAGCATCAATCAGTGCTGACTGCGTGTAGTTGGCAGACACTGGAATCAGACTGGTTTTAGTCCCTGTGATGCTTAAAAACAATGCAGTTCCGTCTGCTTTCACACTGGCAATTAAGTACACACATAAAAATTGTTTTGCCAAAGATTTTAATAATATAAACTTTACTTTCTGAACCCATGTACAGACCAAGATATCCCACCCAACTCCAGTTTAGGGTTTATGCACACTGTGGTGCAGTTTGTGTACCAATCCTTACTTCCAAAATGTATGTGCACACAGTCCTAACCACATTGGTGGCAGTAGTGCACTGCTAAAATATTTGTGGACAATGGACAAAGACGCACGTTGACTGCATGCAATGTTTCTTTCCGATGAGGGTATTAACAAAGGGGAACTTTAACTTTTAATTCTATTTAATGTAGTCTATTCCCAAATTTTCTCCAAGTGTCCTTGAGCAAGACACCAAACCTCAAATGTGGGTGTTTGTTTGTTTGTATGGTTGTAGGGGGAGTTTTGGACTAATGCATCTGCAGAGTGAATTTGACATAGTGTAATGCGTTTGTTGAATAATCGAACATGACTACTGGGAATAAAGTCAGTAGTAAATTCTGCAGTAGTGAATGTGAACTTCACCTGTATACCCATTGTTTTTAACTTTTTTTTTGGCTTTTGGCTTGTGGCGCCACCAGCCTGTACAGTACATTGTACTAAATTTTGTGCATGTGCGTTAAAACATTTGGACATACGTGTGCCGTCATCATGGCAGCAACGGAATACAGCTGCACAAAAAACAAGAGTAGACAAGTGTGAAAGCAAAGCAGTACGTTTAGGTGAAGAAGGGACAATTGAAATCTGTTTTAATCTCAAACGAAAGGCACCCAGTGAGAACACGGAACAAATAATGAGCTACTTGTGAGTCCATGTAACTTTTATTTACAAGCCCCAGTTAACTTGTAAATAACACACTGAATGAGTCAAATGTACAAAAAGAGCAACAAAGCAAAGTTTTCCACTCTGGGAGAAAAAAAGAGGTGAATTGTAAGTGTGTGTCTCATACTTACACTGAATTAAACAGATAGGCTCTTCCTTGACTGCCTTGAAATGACTGAAATGAGAAAGTGAGAGAGAGAAAAAAAAAAATCAAATAAGTAGACGACACAGAGCTGCACCAAACCGTTGAGTGCAAGAATGTCAGCAACTGATGCCCGGGGGGGTGCTTTTCTCCCAGTTAATGCTGAGCGTACTTTTTCTTCCACCTTGTCAAGGTTCCCACACACAAGTTTGGCTGAAGGTAAGAAAGTCTGAGCAAGTCTATTATCACCATGTCAACTTTAGTGACGAGTAAGAGACGTTTCTTGAGACGTGAAGTAAGATTCCTCTCATTTCCCTGTTATTGTTATAGTGCAGAAAACATGAACTTAAAAGTTTTGTACTTCATTGTCTGCTAAATATTTACAAGAAAATCATGTAAAAAGCTGTTACAAACAAGCAGGACGTTGATGGAATAAGAGATTGATGGGTTTTAAAGATGATTTTTTTTGTCATTGTAGGCCTTTATTTTTGGCAGGACAGCTTAGACATGAAAGGGGAGAGAGAGGGGCAATGACATGCAGCAAAGGGCCGCAAATCAGAACTGAACCCGCTGCTGCTGCGTCGAAGACTAAGCCTCTGTATATGGGCACGTGCTCTACCAGGTGAGCCACCCAATGTGCCAATGTTGTGTTTTAAATAAAGTTACTTGCTACAATCGATAAGATTATATAAATCTAGATAAAAATCTACTAAAAGTCAGACTTTTTTCCTCGCTGCAAGACATCACGCTTCATTGTTGACATTGTTACAGATATTCAGTGTATCTACAGAATGACAGCTGATAGAAGAAGACAAGAAGAGACTTTAATGCCTGAACAGTGATGAGAATCTGAGCTTTATGCATGATACATGCAAAAACACAGCCAAGATACAGTTTAATTAGAGATTAGGTAAACTGTACACACACATACAGCTAATTACAGTACTGAGCCCTGACTAATGATTTAAAAATTCCCCAAATGAGTACATGCTGAAAACATGTTAGCGCAATTGCATTGAGGAGTAAGTTATGTTAAAAAGTCCCATGTGGAGTTTTCTTTTAAACAAATACTCTTATGTTTGTTCTCAAGACCTTAAATTGCCTGGCCCCAGAGCGTTCGTCCGAGATTTGAACTAGGGTTGCACGATATTGACAAAATGTGATATTGTAATATTGCAAACCTGAGTAAATAAATAAAAAGTTCACTTGTGTTAAAATATTTGTTAGTCTAAATAAGAAACCTGTTGGACAACTTATCAGTGATCTCAAAATCTCGCCAGATATCATCTGTAAATGTTAAGTTTCTTCAACACTGTTATTATTTCTTGTATGTGTAGTTTGGAAAAGCAGGAAATGATAAACAAATAGGTATGTTAAAAAAACAACACACGTTACTGTATATTAATGTAAACACCGAGCAGTAAAGCCGTCACAGTGGGTGACAACGGAGCCAGCAGGGCTTCTCTCCTCTGGCCCTGTCATCCTCGGCCGGCAGGCAGGCCCCAATCGGCTTTGCTTTTTCCATTGCAAATGAGTACGGCAGATAAGTTTGTGGTTGAGGGCGCTGAGCTAATACCGCCTAATAGGAGCGCCAGCTGCCTCATACTCCGCTGACCACAGCCTCCACCACCACCACCAAGGCCCAGGGGACAATTTTCAGCTGCCCGAGTGTTGATGCATTTGTCAAAACTGAAACCATTTTTTTTTTGCAGATAACAGGAGTTTGTCTTGGAACTGATTCAAGAACAACATATGTAAGAAAGAAAGAGGGGTATTATTCTATTCTTTGCCCCCCTTCTTCTGATCGCTGTAGGTGTTGATGTCTAACTGTTACATCCTCCAGCTCATTGTTTGTGTTTGAGGTGAAGTCTGCACACACATACGGTGCAGAGCCACAAGACATGCAACCTTTAGCTGCAAGAGGGAACTAGGTTGGTCCCTGTGAAGTCAACAACAAGTCCTCTCCACAGTGTTTACAGTCCAGTGAGGGCAGGGAGGAGGTTACTCCATGTGACAAGAGCTGGGTGTCATATCTGTGCTTCGGCCATCAACTTAACCACTGGCAAAACGGGATGGCTCAGTCTCTTGCTGCCCTTATCTGCATCCCACAGTCTATTTTTACTTTGGCAGCGTTTTTGTTTTTTGTCTCTTTACCCGAGCTGCTGCGAGCTTCACTGTACTATAGATCACTGGACTACAAAAAACATCAGGAGCAGGACGATGCTTGTCACATAGCCCGTTAAGAATCTAACAGCAAAATCCAACAAGATCTGTAGAAAAAGAAAAACATTTGGATCATGTTTTTTGAATACAGACAGCAGCCAGACAGCTTTTGGGGCTCCACTAAACCCCTCCAGACTCCCTACAATCCTATTAGACGGGCCCAACAGGATCCTGCAAGGATTGATTTGAAAATGTAAGTGCAGAGAGAATCAGATGCAGGGTGGAAGTACTCCCACAGGTTGTTTTTTTTTTCTTGCCGTTTAATAAAACATGAGCCTATGGGAGTGTGCGGTTACTGAGCTCGTTTTCCTTAAGCTGCTGCAATTGCATTTGTTTTAAACACGCTTGTTCCCAAGATATAAACTCTACGAAGCAAATCTCAAAATCCCTGAATCCTCTTGACCACGCGGGACTAAAGGGAACAATACCTCGCACAGAGAAATCCGCTCCTTCAGCCAAACACACGAAATACAAATCCAACCCGGAGAGGCAAAATGCTTAAACTGCAGAGAGCAAAGAGTTCACACAAATTGCATCTGATGTCACCAAAATTTACAAAGTGGCATTTCTATTTCGGCCCTTGTGTGAAATAAAGATTAACTCAAAGCTATTAACAAACCTGCTGAGGTCGACTTTTACCATCTGTCTCAACAGATGCTCAACTGTGGTAGGTGAGGGTTGAACTCCAACTTAATGCATCCTCTTAACACCCAAAAAGCTCTAGAACATCTAGTCATATTTAGAGTTTTACATTAGGTTCTGCAATACACTTTATCTAAAATACTAGTCACAACAATGTCCAGAAGTGTAAATGAGATCAACATAGCTGTTCAGGTTATTGTAAGTCAACTTTTGAAATAACTTGTCGTGAGAATTGTTATTTGCTCCTTACTGCCACCACCCAAACCTTTGTGTGTCAACTGAAATGATGTAAGCAGGACAAATACGGCAGTTGCTTCTGACTGGGTTAGGGCAACAACAACAAAAATTCTGTCTGATTGACAGGCCCGGTTTATCATCTTTACCATCTTAATTTAATATAACATTTTTGCTAACATTAGCTAATTAGCACAATGTACAGCTAAGGCCATTTGGACATATACCCAAATATTGTGTCAAGTTTCATTTTGACCTGCTGGTATCAAATACTATATATAATCACTTTGTACTAAAGCAGTGAACTGACCAATATCCCTGGAGCCCGTCTGCTAATGTGGCGTATAGTGTAATAAAACCTTGCTGACCTCCCTTACATTTGCTTTAATTATGATTTTAAAAAAGAAAGGGGGGGAACAGCAAGAAATATACTGTTGTGTCAGGTTCCTTCAGTCATATGTAAACAAGTCTTGGGAAATGTCCAGCTGACAGAGAGAAAAAAGAAAATACAAAAACAAAGTGGGTGTGTTAATGGCGAGAAAAGTGTGATCAATCCATTAGAGTGGCTTGCATCAGCCTGATAAATGGGACGAAGCCAACATGCTGACTATAACACTTAGCCTCCTCCTCAGTGTTCAGGCTGCGTCGTCCCGCTGGAGGACCACGTTCACACTGCAGGCCTCTGCTCTCAAACTGCCGCTCACACTGCTATCTGACTTCAGGATGGTGCTCCTATGTGTTGTAAGATGTAACCCTTATGTGATAAAAAAAATATGAACTGACAGTAGGCTGCACTATTAATTGCAATTTTATCGAAATCACAATATAGACTACAAACCCTGAGACCTGCTGCTGATGTAAAACTGCAGCAGCTCTTTCATGCAGGCATGTGCCTGACCACTCAAAGGCTCTAAAAGTGATCACAAGGACCTTAAAATGGATTCTAAATTTGATAAGAAGCCAGTGTAAAGAAATCCTGATGGGAGTAACGTAAATTTTGGACGACTTGCTAAGGCAGGTGAAAAGAGAACTGTAGTAGTCAAGACGGGAGGAAATAAACGCGTGAATAATTATTTCCAACTTAGCTGGGTACACAATGGAGCTGAGTTAAGCAATGTTCCTCAGCTAGTAGAAGCTGGAGTGAACCAAACAATTCTTCCCATATTTAGTTCAGTGGTTGAGGGCAGGAGGGGATATTGTGCCTGCCATACTTCCTTCTGGCCCATATGCTCAGGTTAATCCTCTCTTTCGGGCTGCTCCATCTGCAATCTTTTCCTCACCGGCTGGCATGCCTCGAAGACTCTGCGCATATGCTCGGGGAGGGGAAACAGTTTTTATACCTGGCTCAGGAGATTTCCAGCAATCAAACTGCAAGTAAGGGGAGAACTCTGCCAGAACCTGCAAAGCTCCTCCTGCACTTCCCCTTTGTTGTTAGCACTAACTGTTCTACTCCGTGAACAGTGACAAAAAGTTAATAATGAAACGCGGTACTGGAGCTGCACTTTCCATATTTCACATGAGATAAAAATCAAACATGGGCAGGGCGCGTGGCTATTGGCAGTCTGTAGTGGAAAACACCAGACTACGGTGTCATCTTCTCCTAAGTAACATAATCGGCTTAGAAGGGCTGATGCTGAGGACTGGTGATGCCTCCTTGGACTACTAAACACACAAATGCTAACGAGCTGTGGCAGAGAATAGAGAGCTTATTAATAGCTCTGTGAGCAGTATGGTCACAATCAATATCAAGATATTATATCATCATGTGGAAAATATGTGCAAAATCAGAAATAAAAATGCTGAAACAATTACTCAATCAAAACATATTTGAGTAATTAATTAATTAACATGTTTATGCTCTAGTTACAGCTCTTTAAATGGGAGGATGAGCAGGCTTTTCTCTGTTTTATATTAAATTTTAGTAAATGTAATATCTTTGTGTTCTGTACTGTCGGTATGACAAAACAAACAATGTGAAGGAGTCATATTCGAGACATGGGAACTTATAATAAGCATATCTTATTGTTTTGATATTGTAAAGACTGAACAGAACGCACACAACAGTTGCAGTCCAAGTCAAATTGATATTTGATTGTGGATTGTGTTCCACTATTATGCATTACAGGCAGACAATCAGACCAAACTCTTCAGACAGGTAAAAAAAGCCTGAATAATAATGAAGCTATTCTTGAATTACAAATTATTTGCAATTGTTAATTTGCCTGAAAGAATTATGTAAAAGTTTTAGGAAGTTACAGATTTCTGAAATGTTTTTAAAAGTTTATATGACTTTAAAAGTCATATATCACAGTTTTAAAAAGGTCTAAATCTTTTTTCACATTCTCAGAGAAATAAAAATACAAAATTAAGCTGATTACTGTTCATTCTGTGGGTTTACATATGAGCATCACACCATAAACGGAGTGAACCTTTATGTATTTAAAGATTGTACTGCACTCCATGACTTATTTAGATTTTTTGATCACCTTCTGTATCATTTTTAGTGTTTGTTGTATGTTGTATTTATTAAGCTTACTAAGCATTTGTACATTGGGAACTACAACTGAAAACTGCATGTGTACTTGCATCAAAACAATAATGTTTGAGTTAATAACACAACATGAAGGGGCACCAGTTGGTAAAGCGGGCGCCCATATGTAGAGGTTTAAATATAGAGGTCGATGCAACGGGCCAGGGTTCGACTCCGACCTGCGGCCCATGTCATTCCCTCCTCTCTCTCTTTTCATGCTGTCCTGCCAAATAAAGGCCTAATGCCCCCCAAAATAAAAAAGAAATAAACTAATGCTGTCAGTGTATTATTAACGGTTTAACACAAACCCATTTTAAACGGCATCAATTTTTTATCGCGAGATTAACGTTCTTTTTAGCCTTTTCCACATGCTGTTACGACAACTAGTAACGTTAGAAAAACTACAACACCACACCCGATCTAGCTAAACCGTGATTAATGTGTGATTAATTGCGAGTTAACTATGACATTAATGCGATTAATCGTGATTAAATATTTGAATAGTTTGACAGCACTAAAATAAACCCAACATGAAGTTGACGGACACATCATGTTATCTGCCGTGTATTTTAGAGATTTAGAAAGTACTGATTCAAAGTGTTGCGTTATAATTGTCCATTTGTCCATTAAACTAACAACTTTGTCAGATGTTGTGAGACAGATATAGACGCATGATGTGTTACTGTACTGCCATCAAAGCAACACGTTTACCGTGTAAAACCTCCGGGAGAAAAGAAGTCTTAGGAAGATCCCTTAATTAAATCCACTTATTTATTAAAGTGGATTGATTGGACTAATTAGGTCATTTATCAAGACTCACACTGTCCCAATAAACGAGGAAACAACCCAGTTCACTCTTCACTGCAGTGGTCTTTGAGTTTTTAATACTGAGCATCGTTCATGTCACGATGAAAGATTATTTCATTATCAATGAATCTGCAAATTATTTCCTCAGTTGATTGTTTGATATATAAAATGTAGGGAAATACAGAAAAATGCTCAAATAAAGCTTTTTATATGTATTGATGTATTGACATTGATTGTTTTTGTCCAACAAACAGTCCAAGAGATGAATATTTTCAGTTTTCTATCATAGAAGCCGACAAAAACAGCAAATCTTCACGTTTGAGAAGCTAGAACCGATGCTTTGGTTGGTTTTCTGCCTTAAAACAATAGCTAGGTTTCCATCCACACGTTTTTATCCAAATTCAGTGATATCGAATAAAAAAAAAAAATGCCTTATGGAAACAGTAAAATTCTATGGAATTTTATGAATATCGACTTAAAGGAAATACGTTCGGTCTCATCGGATTTTATCTTGATCGATACACGGCTTATGCGATAAAATGCTGATGGAAACGTTATTTGCTGAATAAATAAGGAATTGCGATTAAGTTTTAGGTCATTTTATGGTTGCAACCCGCCACAAAACGAAGAATAAGAAGTTTTAGTTCATTTCCGCCCAGTATTTGCGCTCTGTGTGCACACATGGTTGGTGTCAACAAAGACAGATGTAACAGACGAGAGACTTTTTGAATTTAATTTATCAGGAACTCGTGAAGGAAATGGCCAACAAAGTTTAAAACAAGCTGTGGGATGTCCTCCGGAGTAAATAGAAGGTGCTCAAACAGCAATGCATGTCTCAAAAAAAGAGTTGTCTTGCAGCGGTGCCGGAGGGACAATAAAAGGCAAGTTGCATCTGCATCACCATAGCAATGTGTTGCTAGCGTCGTCGTTTTGTTATTATAGTTTGATATGTCGCTATCAGCTGGCACATGACCACTACAACTTGTGCAATATTGATAATTTGTTGGTAGCCGTGCGATCCATTTTGTCTAGAATAACTCTGTTTGCAAATGTCTGCTTGAATGTTGTGCAATTCAGTGCAAAAATGGAAATAGAGACACCTTAAAATGTGTAAAATCAATTCAATATACCAATTTGATCGCAAAACAGCATGTGACGTCATTACGCACAGGTTTTTTATTTTATTTAAAGCCATTGGATGAAACACACTTTCACCAACTTTGTTTGCATGAGTTTTTTTAACCGAACTTCAGATAATTTGACTGACAAATGGATGGAAACGTAGCTACTGACATACGCAATTAGTCAGATAACATAATTGTTGTTGAAAAGTACAAATTATTTTAGCTCTAGTTCTGCATGTAATTTATGGCAAATGTTTTGACAGTAACTTTACTTTAATTCATTTACAATCATGATTTTTCTTAAAGAATAAACCATGCATATGATTAAATACAGAATTCCATCCACTTTTGCAAATATTCCGACACAGACAGTGTTTTCCTGTAATGTTATTACCACTCCTCTTGTTAACAATCCCATGACTCCTGGAGAAAAAAGTTAATCTTAGTACTTGGTGATTTTATTAAGTTTGTCTATTCTGTACACACAAAATCTATTGTGCATCAGTCCGCCTTAGAGAGAGAGATCCCTCCTCTGTTGCTCTGCCTTAGGTTACTCTGTTCTTTTGCCATAGACTTTATATTTTTTCCCGGTTAAAAGGGTTTTGCTTGGGAAGTTTTTTCTTCATCTGAATCAAGGGTCGAAAAAAACAGAGGGTATTGTATGCTGTGCAGATTGTAAGGCCCCGAGGCAAAATTGTGATCTGTGATATTGGGCTATATAACTAAAATTGACTTGACTGGAAATTGACTTTTGACCTCACGCTGCACAAGTGGGTTCTCCTAAAAAGTCCAACCAACAAAGTGGATGGATGCATATTTCAAAAACATGAACAGTATGTGAAAAATCTGTCCAAACGGATGTGCTTATGTCTGGTAAACTCGAGTTTTAAAAAAACTCAGCATTTTACAGGCCAAACACCTGCATGACTGAGGTACAAAGGGGGAAAGCCAACATTGCACCGAGGTGAGACATTTGCCAAAACTTCCTTGAAGGCCAAAAGAGCAAATTACAAACAAAACATGAGGTAAAAAACATGCAGAGACGGTTTCACTACAGCAGGCGTTTCCAAACTGGCTGTGGAGTTATATAATAGAGTGACACTGAAGGCTGGATCTCAACTAGTATTAAAGACAAATACCAAGTGATTACATAATATGGCCACCTAGTTTTAACACCATCACTGTAAAAGTCACTTGTTGCACTTACGTTTGCTTTTATTTTGCACAGTTCCTTAATTAAATAAATAAATTAATAAAATAAAAGATTTTCACAAAGGACTGGTTTGTGTTGAGGTTTTTAAAAATATTTTAAAGTTAGGTATCTTCTTCGTACATTATTTGCAGCTGAGCCGAATACAGTGCCTCTCCAATCTTGGACTATATCCACGTTGTTCCACTTCAGATATTGCCGCTCATGATAATTGTGATTGGTTTAAAGACATGCCAATAAACCAGAACACGTTTCTCTCCCATCACGAAATGCTGTGTGGACTAGCCAGACCCCCCTACGCAGCGCTGAGGAGGAAGGTCTGGCAATGCGAGACTACTCCAATCTAGACAAAGAGCAGGGGTGTAAAAACTAGTTTTAATAACAATGTCTTAAAAATAAACCACTTCCTGTTTATGTAAATAGAAACCACAAACCAAATGTAGCTATTTCAGCACTTGGGGCTACTCCCTGAGACATGATGACTATTGGGCTGTAATAAATCTAATTTATTTGCATCCAGTTAAAACTCTCTGGTGCTACTGGTTCTCCAGCATTCCTGCTCCAGTATCATTTGTGATGACAATGTGGAGTGAAAACAAACAAACAAACCTAACAGTTAACCATTAGCAGCCTCTCCCACAGTAACCTCAGCAGCACTGACGCCTGAGCACATAAATATCTTGCTCTTATCTAATTATTTGCCACTTAGAAAGCAGTGGTCAGGGCTCATCATAAGTCACACTGAAGAGGCCAAATGTGCAGTTGAAGAATTCAAGTAAATCAAAAGTTAAGGGGGGGAGGAAAGCTACATTTTGGACTTTTATGTTGTGAAGGTTATGACTTAATATGCCTGTGAAGCAAAAGGTGCTAAATTATATATATATATATATATATATATATTTTTTTAAAGTGTTATATAACTATATAATCTATAATCAAATGTTTACCACCATAAACTATATGAATAAAGTCTAGTTATGTCCATTCTGATAAAGTGAACAGCAGTTGAATAGTCCAAAAATCAAACTTTGAATTATTTCCTCAGTTGATTGTTTTGGAAATACAGAAAAATGCTCAAATAAAGCTTTTTATATGTATTGATGTATTGATATTGATTGTTTTGTCCAAGCAACAGTCCAAGAGATGAATATTTTCAATATTTGTTTTCAATCACAGAAGCCGACAAAAAACAGCAAATCTTCACGTTTGAGAAGCTGGAACCAATGCGTTTGTAGGTTTTCTGCCTTGCAACAATAGCTAGTTTTCCATCCACACGTTTTTATCTGAATTAAGTGATATTGAATAAAAAATGCCTTATGGCAACAGTAAAATTCTATGGAATTTCATGAATATCGACTTAAAGGAAATATGTTTGTCTCATCGTATTTTATCTTGATCGATACACGGCTTATGCGATGAACGCTGATGGAAATGTTATTTGCTGAATAAATAATGAATTGAATGAATGAATCATTTTATGGTTGCAACCCGCCACAAAACAAAGAAGAAGAAGTTTTAGTTAATTTCCGCCCAGTATTTACACTCTGTTTATACACATGGCAGGTGTCAACAAAGACAGATGTAGGTGGACGGACGAGGAGACGAGAGACTTTTTGAATATAATTTATCAGGAACTCGCAAAGGAAATGGCGAACAAAGGTTACAACAAGCTTCTTTCATTCATTTCTATGCAAAACCACATTTGACTTTTCTGCCCTTCAACCAGACATTTGGAGCATCTAATATCATGTTTACACTGCATGGTACTGCACGGCACAGCTCTACATTAGCAAAAGTTGTGGGAAGTAGTACTTTTAGTAGTACTTTAAGTAGTACTGTGGTACTTTTAATGGTACCACCTCGGTCAAGGTTCCAAGCAAGCAGAGCTGATACTGGAAGGTGGAGCTAAAGACACTGCAGACCACTGATTGGTCACAGAGAACAGTCACGGGACAGCCTGCACAAACAAGCCCTTTTTAAACAGCCAAGCTACTGTCAATAGTGACTTAAATATTTGTATTCACTTGTCCCAAGATTAAAAAAAAATATATTGTTGCTGTTGCTGTATATTGTTGTATATTGTTGCTGTTGTAAGGATCCAGAGTGTGTTGCGTTGAAGATGATAAAGATACTCTAGTGTGTAATTCTGTATAGTTCCTTTATTCTATGCATACTGTATATTATAATTCTGTATTATTTTACAACTGATGTTACTTTGTATTTGTTTTCTTGTCTTCTGTTTTTCTTGTTTCTCCTCATTGTAAGTCAACACCACCTAAACATCTAACCCTAACCCTACATCACCAAGACCAGAGTGTATCGAGACCGAGACGTTGTGGGTTTGAGACCGAGTCAAGACTGAAACCAAGGCAGGGCAAGACAGAGTCAAGACCAAGACCAGACTTGTGTTCTCCCGTCTCCAGCATTCACTTTCTAGGGAGTGTGTGTAAAGAGGACAGGGAGAGGGGGGTTTACAGTAACAAATGTCAAATTAGATACAAGTCGAGTTATTTGTTGCATTAGCAAATTTTAACACATAGGCCTAAATCAGACAATGCACAGACAATGGAGCAAAATCCCTGCAGTTGTGGTCTTGACCGGTCTTGAAATAAAATGCTGAGTCCTCTTTATCCGAGACTGAGACGAGACCAAGATAAAAAGCAGTCGATTCCAATATGAGACTGAGACCAACAAAAATTGCACTACAACACTGCTGGACTGGCAGAAACGTAGACCTTTGGTTGGCTTACATACCTTTCAGTATCAGCTTCCCCTGGTCCACCCTTAAATTCTGGTGCACAGAAGATAAGAACAAGTCCAAACATGACGTATTCCATTCAAGTGAGATCATTTTAACCTACAACATGTAGAATTTGGTAACAAATGATAGCAAACATGTTTATACAGTATATTTCAGAATACAGATGTACACGTTTAAACAGTTAAGAGGATTGATGAAGTAATCCACTATAGTACTTTAGAAAGTGTGTGTTTCTTTAAAGGGGCTGTGTTTGAAACTGGGAAAAAGACGAGTCCCTTTGGACGGTGGGGGTTTGATTGCCCGGGGGGAGAGTCCAAGGATGAAGTGAGTGGCTGTGCAGGAGTTCAGACACACAAGTGTCGGTCTAAAAGTGTTGGACACTTTTCTACCTTTTAATCTCATCTTGAAAGTATGAAAATATTTCATTTATTTGGTTGTGAAATATGGGATTGAAATGGCGGTCTGCAGACCTCTTGTTGCGAGGAGTCATATCAACAGGACCACTTTCCACCACCAAGGTTCCTTGTAAATGCCATCTTGTGTCTGGTCTTCACAAAGAAGGCTTTGATTGTCTTCAATATAACTACAAGTGTTGATCTTGTATCTGGTCCGAGCCTTAATTTATAGCTGTAATTAAATGGAATAGAGGACTGTTGCAAGGGGTTGTAATGCAGCCCCCTTGAACTGTCTCTTCTGCCCCGATATTTCCTACACCTGATTCTTCTGTATCTCACATCTTTCTTCTGCATTATTCTTGTGTTTAAACTGAAGGATATGGGCATTACCCCACTTTGCTAAACCTTAATCATTTTCAGTTTTTTCTTTCAGCAGCATTTCCGCCACAGGTGCCTAAAAAGTGTCAGTGATTCATCATAAAACACATGATTCTGCCTCGGCACACAATCTTTGCTGTGTAACACCTAATCCACATGTCTGACATGGCTCTAGACAGGTTAAGTGAGGGGCCGGTAAATGAGGATAGTTTGTTTCTTTAGCCTGAAGCTCATCAATGTGATTTACAGTGTGATAAACTCCAAAATGATTATATTGAGGCCTCCGATTCTGCCAAAAGACAGTCTGGTGATAGAGCTGTATACCAAGCTCGTCTTTCTCTTCCAGTAACAAGCTGTGAGCTTTCAAGTCTCCGAGCTGCAGGAGACAGTGAGTGTGCAGATTGATCATCTTTGCCATTTGAATAATCAGCTTAGTGCACGGTGAGATTGCAACGCACGGGGAGCACACTGTCACCGTCTTATTATAACACATAAAGGTCATTGCTTCAGTCGCTGCAACTCCGGTTCATCTGATCATTTGTAAGCTTAACTCACTCTTTGCTCACCAGCACTGAGTCTGTTTGTGGCTCAAAATGTCAGCAGCTGTTTGGACAATGTGGACTTCCAATACTCAGAAATCCTTTACCAATTTGATCCTTGTATGCCTCATAGCAAAAGAAATCAGAGGATGCAACTCTCAGCCGTTTGCATTTCACTCAGGTTCAGATTTGTCGCTCTCCATGGGCAGATAAATGACCAGAACCAACAGGGCAGTTTCATTTTAGGAAATGGGCTGTATCTCAAACATCCTACTGTGGTCTGACTGTAAAATGAGTTTTTTGTTGTCGTTTGTTTTTGCCTCTGCTAGGATTGATAACTATTGAAGACAGAATGTGGATGAATTTATATGCAGGCGGGCACAAACCTATCAATAATCGTGGATGGAGGAATTTGACTGGAAGTTAAAAATGAGTTTTTTCAGGACCAAAACTGGTGGTGTGGATGTTTGATAAGAGCTCCAGAGCAGCAGCATCATACTGGAGGAAGTGTGTGATGATAAAAAGATCCTTTACATATATTGCGGGACCGTCGGGTGTTACAGGGATTTTTAGACAAATGTCAATGATGAGATTGAACAAGAATAATGAAAACTGACGTCCAACTACTGTAGATCTAATGAGCTTTTACTTGGTGGAACATCTGAAAATGTAATAACTTTAATAAGGTGCCATCTTAAGAGTGGTGATCAGGTGATCAGGGTGCAAATTCGTATCGCACAGTTCAAAGTAGGTCAAAGGCTTCAGGAGGATTTAATTGGATTGAGAAAATCTGCAGATAAAAAGGGCTCCTTTCAAATCAACTGAACTTTCTTTCTATCAATACTAATGCAGAGTAGAGTCTAATAACTTTTGAAGTGGCAGCAGAACGTGGTTTGTCCACAGCGGAAGAAACAGAAGTACTGTGACTTGAGGTCTAATAAATCATCCATCAACCAATGCACTTCAATGTTCTTAAACACTGAAACAAGTCTTCACGTAATCACATTGCACTTGAGACTTTCTGAATGATAGGACATGGGGCATTAGTTTTGAAAATACCTTTTAACTCAGAGCTAAATGTAAAGGTTTGTTCACAATAATATTGAATATTTCTGCTCTGGTGCGTCTTTAAGACATTTTCCTCGAATATTAGTTTGATAAGAGCTCCTTGAAATTCAGACCAGTACTACCAGACATCTTACTGACACTTCTAATAATAAAACTGTCATTTGGATTCACTTCAGGTCACAGTATCACAGAGATGAGTTTCTCTAACAACAGTCTGACAGAAACTCTGCATTATACAACTGGCACATCTTATTTCTGTAAAAGCAGAAGAGCACAAACTCATTTTAAATGTTTCAAAGTCTTCATGTTAAGCAGTGGGTGATGATTGAAATCATTTTCCCAAACGTTAAGATTAGGCCGCACAAGATCGCAGATATCTAATGACTACTGGTATATGCATCAAATTACAAGTTGAAATACTGATAGTATTTGGACTCAGAACTGTTGGCTAATTTGCATCCAATCTCTCTTTTTTTGAACTTTTAAAGTAAAAGACTTCTACGGTTTCTCTTACAAAGAATATTTTGTCGACTTACATAAAATTAATCAAGAAGTTTAATAAAGGTTTTATATTGTTAGTTGATTTGCCAAGTAAAATACAAAGATATAGGATAGTAAAGGATAAGATAGGATAAGATAGGATAAAATACTAAGATTTAACCTCTCTTATGAGAGTAATAGCAGTTATAACTTAAATCCCTTTCGGTTTGGACAATGTAAGCAATTTGAAGACAAAACATTGGGCTCTGAGAACCAGCAATTGGCATGTGTCCTCATTTTCTGACATTTTTAGACTAATCAGTTCAATATAATCCATAGTTTAACAGATAATCAAAAATAATCAGTTGTGGCCCCGATGACCAATTTGAGCTCCAAATTCAGAAGTATTGGTAGCTTTATGACTGCGAGGAGACAATTAAGCAAAAATAAAAACAAAAACAACAGTTCAGTCCATTTCTAAACAGAAAACATGTGGGCAGTGGTGCAAATGATTTTTCATCATTCACATTTTTAAAGTAAACCTCTGAGGTGTCAGTCAGCCACAGCGCTTTCAGTTTCAGCAACAGAAACGTCAATAGCCGAGGCAGTAACACTTTAAAAGATTGGCCACAAAAACCAAACACCAGCAGCGGCTGTCATCAAAGCCTCTGAGAATTTATTGGCAGAAATAAAATACAGATGCAAGAGGAGACAGGTACACAAGCTTTGGAGATCCATTAAGGTTGGTGAGCATCACATAAAATGACATTGCTGTCGAACCCAAAGTGACATATGCCACAACTAATACCAGGGGACAGCACTCAATCTTTGCTGAGAATTCACAGTTCAGCCGAGCACAGATTTATTCATTTCCAAACTATTGAACGGACGCAGTCAACCTTTATCATCATGGCTCATAATGTCATCCAAAAGATGATTAAGGCGACTGAGATAGCCATTATCCAAGCCAATATCTAGACAAGTCTGCAGACTTATCAGTATTTAATATGAATAATGAAAAATTGGATACGGTTATTCAAAAAAATATCAGAGAGCAGCTGAACTTGTACTAACGTGTGAACTCTGAACGCTGAATGTTGCTTACATTTCTCAGTCTGCTCCGGATGGGTACCGCTTATTTTTAAAGCTGCACTGATCAATATCTTTTATATTAACATTGAATCAAATGCCTATATGTAAAAAGATAAGCTGACCCATAGGGACTTATCTGCCAATTGTGTAGCTCTAATTAGCTTTTTGGCCTCTTTTAGCTTTTAGTTTTTGGTTTTGCATTTTCAAACTCATTTCCAGCTGCCCCAGGCAGCTATTTGTAAGAAACAAGTTTTGATAAAACCACTGTACTCCAGCCACCCAGCACCAAATGACAAACACAAAGTTAGCAACTTGCTGGTGAACGTAGTGGCACATTTAGCAGCTGGTGGAGACCAAAAACAGAGCTTAAACAATACTTCAAATGAATGTTGCTGCATGTCTGCTGCATGTGTAAATAGACACTTGTGATCCTTGTGAATAAAGTGCTAGAAGTTGGATTATGTGACTTGATGCAGCTTATCACTCTGCACTAAGATTTATATCTGGTGATGGATTTAGTACCCACCAGTGTCTCCTTTATCAAAATGTAGGTTGGACTCCCTTGGCTCTGAGAAGGGAGCAACACTGCATTCTATTCTACTACAAAGCCTTGCTTAAAAAAATTAACAAGCTTGTTAAACTTTAAATCATATCACTATGGCACTCGCACTAGTGATTGCTTGGTCCTAAATATTCCATTTGTTAGGACAGAATTAGGCAAAACTACATATCATTTTTTAATGTGTCTACATTCACAGTTTATGAGTGTATTTCAGGTATTTTTTTATAGTATTATTATTTTTCTCCAATTGACATTCATGAAGGCACCAAATATTGCTGCTGGGAGATTTGTGACATAACTGCAAAGCGTCCTAAAGCCTTTATCATGTTTATAAATATAAACAGATCCGTTGAATGTCATGTGAAATGCTGCAGGGTGGCTTATGTGAAGGACAGGGAGGACTAAAGGTGCTGTACCTTTGAGATGAGCTCGTCATGGTTGGCCAGGTGCGCCCGGCAGTGGATGCAGCTGTAGGTGCGGTGGCAGCTCGGCAAGTAAGCCTGGAAGGTCTTTGACTTGGTCATCTTCACCATGTCAATGGGGCAGGGCTCCTCGCTGGTGTCAGGACTGGCACTGGAAGAGTTGCAGCTCTGCTGAACTTGCTGACAGAAGAAACACTGGAAGATGCAAGCAAAAGCCGTCGTTGTTGTGGAGTGGGTGTGTGGCACGCTCCACACAAACACCACAGGAGAAAATCAAACCTGCGGGCCGAAAAGGAAAAAGAGGAGACGTGGTAAGACACAAGTCCCATACTTCCTATTTTTAGAGCTCATGATCTTGATTGCATTGCCAATATAAACACAGCTCATTTGCTCGAGCAATCATAATCTATTATGCGATTACAATCGCACGTTGTTGACTACCAATCTGCGGTGATGTAACTTAATATTATGACAAGTCAAACAAACCCTTGTTATTGTAAAGCCACATAACATGTTTGACTTGATCACAAACAATTTGATTATTCATAGTTTATGTATTATTATACATCATTGTATCTATTGGAAGACAAATTTCTGCCAACTGTGAGCACAAACCACACAGTTTGGAGTGTGAGAGCATCTAAAATATTGGTAACAACTCCATTTCTGGAAAGCTGTGTGCACACATCTACAGTTAGTTCAGTAAGTCAGTCTAACTGATGATTGCAACAGGCAGTTTGAGTTATAACTTTAGAGTTTGCCTTCATATTCCTTTACAAATATGTTTTGGCTAACCTTTCTATACAATCTGTCAGATCGTCTGTTTCTTCCCTGGTGGACTTTGTTTTAGTGACCTCGTTCCCAGATCTCTGCACTGAAGTAAGAAGTATTCAGATCTTTTACTTAAGTATTCATACTACAGTGAAAAAATACTCTGTTACAAACCAAATTCATGCATTCAAATTGTTACTTAAGTAATCAATGTATATTCAAAAGTATCAAAAGTGCACGTACACACTATCCAGAATGGCCCATTTCAGAATAATATTGAATAACAACAACTGATGCATTAATGTTTTCATCACGTTAACGTTGCAGCTGCTAAAGGTGTAACTAATTTTAATTACTTTACATACTGCCGTGTAGTTTAATCTCACCATCATTTATTAGTTGATTTATAATTTTGTTTTAATAATCTGAATCTGCAAAACAACTAAAGCAGTCAATTAAACATAGTGAAGCAAAAAGTACAATATTTCCTCTGAAATTTCGAGTGGAAATGCTCGAGTAAAGTACCTCAAAATTGTGGTACAGTACTTATAGAAAAACACAGCTGGATCACAGCGATTATTTTGGTGAGTACAATGATCATAAACTATTCATGATCATTGTTCCATAACCAATAAAAAAAATATATATATATTATTCAACTTGTAATAAACTAGAAATATGGATAAAAGTTCCAAACAAACAAACAAAAAAAAAGGCAAGAAAAAAAAAGAAATTCAGCTCACATAGGAGGATACGGATTTGACTGAGAAAAAAAAATAATAATAAAATAAAATAAAATAAAATAAGGTTTTCATTGACTGAGGTGAATTCAGAAAGCCTGCAGGAGATTCTGCTCTACACGCACATGCATACCACATCAGTTCATCTGCAGGACAGACTAGAAAGACTAGAATAGCCGATGAGACAATGCAGCCAAGACACAATGAATGAGGACCTCAGGTTAACAAAAACATCTCTGCAGATGGAAAACGGCAACATATAGAACCAGAATGCAGACCTGTTCCATTTACTTTACGCTACTGCTTTCTGGACTTTGGTGAGGCAATAATTAGATTCCAGCTGATCAAATATGACATTTATGCATGCACAGACATAAAACAATATGCATATTTAATTAATTCTTTTTCTTTTTAACCTGGAGACTCCAACCAACAAATACAAGTTTTAAGCAAGTTTTTAGCATCTCTTTCCTCCTCCTCTTATTTTTACACACTGCTGTCTCCATGCTGCCTTTTATGTTACATTCTTTTAATAATCTTGTCTATCGAATTAATTACTAATGTTATTGTTATTGTTGTCTGTTGCAGTCTTGCTCAAAAGGCACCAAGGAAATAAAGTTGAATTTGATTTGATCTGATGTGATTTTAAACACATTCAGCTCCAATCACAGTTCACCTGCCCTGCAGACAGTGATAAAACATAAGTATTGCACTTAAAATACAATTTTATTGAACTTGTTTGATTTGTTTATTATTACATTTTTATTTCCTGTATGAATTAGTCATCTGTTAAACACTTTGCACTACCCTGTTAGAAGCGAGCGTCCACAAATCATGCCTTCTATGAAGCCATTTTGATGCTAACAAGCCATCACCCGCTATTGGCATCCCATTGACTCCCATTCATTTTGGCGCCACTTTGACAGCAAATAACTCTACATCTGAAGCATTTAAAAACTCTTTTTGTCCGTTGTTCATTTATAAAGAAACACGACAATGTATAAAAGGCTCCATTACCTTAAATCTCACATTATGGCTCCATAGCAGACGTTTTTGCAAAAATAGGCCAACGATTGTGTCATAACCACGCAACTTACTGTCGCATAATAGAGGAATTACCAAACAGTACAGGATAACCTCGCAGACAGTTTCGACTTACATTAGTAGTTTAGGTTTAATTACTAATCTTAACTAACCTTTTAGTTAGAAATAATTAGCCTGTGCCTATGTTATCCCCTAACATATACCTACGCTCACCGTCTCTGCAAGATTCAGAATGATTGAGATTTCTCTTGGCACAGCTACCAGAAGACTTCCAACTTTCAGACAGGTTGCTCACGTCACATCTATGTCTTCAAGCTCAGTTTGAGGCTGCGCAGTAACGCTCAGCCCTCACAGGAAAAGTGCTTCTAATAGACTTCACTGGTCTCCGTTGAATACAACGACATCTCATTGTCCATTTCTTATACTGTCTATGGGTGGCCCTCTCTAGGGGTGTTAGTGAAGATTTCTGTTAGCTACACACACCTGGCAGTTAGTGTGTGTAATTTTTAGTAACAACTTATACCTATGTAAGAACTAGTTTGTGTGTGGTGCAACCTGTTTTCATTTAGTCGCACATACATTAGAATTAGTATTTTTACTTAAATTAGGGATGTGAGTACTTGATTATAATTTGATGATTATGATTATACAGTACAAACAGTGCCAGCAGTTTATGGTTGATTAAAATGTGACTGGGTGGTGCCATTTATCTGCTCAACCACACTGTCTTTCACTTCTTATAGTTACTACAAAAGTATTATTGAAAAAACACACTAAAGTAAACTTTAACCTGGTAAAGACCAGCCAGACACTGGTGACAGTGTTGAGTGTAAAAAAAAGAGATCTACTTTTATGGGAGTGTTGAGTGTATTGTTTATACTATATTTAAACAACTGTTTGATTCTCAACAAAACTACACTTTTTTTCTGCCAGCCATATTTTTGTACCTGATACTTCTTTTGAAAGGAGTATTTATAATTTATAACAAAAGGACAGACATTGTCAAACATAATCCAAGTGTTGAAATTAGGAAAAAACTGTCTATTGTCCAACTCTTTGTCTTCAAAATACATTTGTCTACTGCAGCCCACAGGCTCAACAGTCACTCTAAACATGCAAACACCAACAAAGCATTAGTAAAAACACAATGACAACGTGCTTCAGCAGCTTCAGAAGTTTCCAGCTAAACTCAATGTGGTGCAACAGGAAGAGCAGCAGCGCCGAGACAGAAGCCAGCAGCCAGACAAGAAAACAAAGGAGCTTCCGCAACTCAACACGAAGCCGCCGTGACCTGATGTGAAGCATGGCTGCTTGGCAAACAAACACACACACATGTACACAACTGGGAAGGTAACCTTACATAAAAAATTGGGAAACTGGCAGCCATAACCCGGTGGCCCCCAGACGGGACATATTTACATACTCTGCACAGGTGCCTGAGGCATAATCCCTGCATGAATAGGACAAAATCCCCTTTCTGAATTAGCTCAGTTTAACCCTGGCTGCATATGCACGGAGAAAGGTAAACACACACACACACACACACACACACACACACCTTCCTTTTTCCTTTATAAATGCCAAATAAGGACATGTAAACGTCCGTGGGGCTGTTTCTTTGTTTGTTTTGGTCCCTTGTAAAACCTAGTGGACCTTGTGGTCCCTTTTTATGGTCTTACTTTAGCATTTTCTGTGTATTTCTTTAACTATAAACAGCTGGGAAATACTTTTAAAAAAAAATGCCTTGAATCCTACAAAAATAATTTCTTGACATTAGAATGTATGTCTCTTTTGTTTCAGCCTTCCTCGTCACATGGTGATAGCTCAAATTTGGATTTAAACAACAAAAGAAAATTAGAAAACAAAACAGGAGATACAGTAACACAGCAGGAACAGCTGATACTCAAACTGAGCAAAGTGAAAACAAAGAGGCAGCACAACGTGCGTCTGTGGTGACCACTAACAGGAAGAAGTGTCCAGACAAAAGACTCGCTCCTCTCGCCACTGAATCTAACCCGAGAAAATAACACATTTAACACAGCATACGTTTAGACCATCAGTTGTATATTCTAAATAAGTTCATCTTGTCATGAAAGGCTTTTGCAACCCCCCTCTCCTCTCCTAAAATGTGTTCATCCCCAACAAAGAGCAACGACGACCGACTCAAGTGCAACAGTGTCGCTGTGTCTGGTTGTTTTTTGTTTGTTTGTTTTTATTTCCCGAGCCTGATTGTAGTCTGTGAATCCAGCACGACAGGTTTTCAGAGGTAAACATTGCCCTGCTGCTGTACTCACCACCTGGATCAGATCTGAGCAAAACGCAGCATTGATGGAAATATGCTTGCTGAAGAAAGACAGAGATGTTTTTCAGTTTGTTGTTTTTTTTTTTAAGTTAAATAAATGATTGTCGTCGTCCCAGGCTCTGGTCCATGTGTGATGCTGCCAGATAGGAACTTATTGTTGTGTCCTTTGGGTGCTGACGGATCTCATTTTTCCCCCAACACAGGCTTTTGTTGTGTCTTTTGTGTGCGTAATGGACTGGCATGGTTACTTCGGTACGGAAACGTCACCACGTGGGAGGGAGATGGAGCTGTGATTGAAAGCCAAGGCTGGCCAATGGGTGGCTGCGCTGCCTTTAGGATCCCATGGGAAAGATGGGAACCAGGTTGAGCGTAGGATCAAGTGAAAATGAATTTTTTTTGTTTCTTTACTTTTTAGCGGTCCATTCATTTCATGTTTTATTTGGAGTTCCTTTATAATTCAACTTTTTTTATGTTTCTACATTTTTTGCAATTTTTCTATTCTATTGCTATCTTTCATCTCTACTTGCGCACACGTGTATATAGTTTACATATAGAAGTATATGTATAAGCAACTGTATATTGTTTTAATTTAATTCTAATTTAAATATTTGTAAATATGTTATGTGTGTGTGTGTGTGTGTGTGTGTGTGTGTGTGTGTGTGTGCAGGAATGAGCTACAGCTTACATTTTATTCTGCAACCCTGAATTGTAAAACAACAAATAAATGAACTTTAACCTTTATTTGTGTCAATACACTTTGTAGTTACTATTAATGTATGGTGTGTATAGTATTAATTTAGAACCTTTTTGTTTGACAACAATAACAATTGTGTTGACAATTTGTATGGTTTAAAGTAAGTAAACATATTGTATTCTAGTTTCTAAGGTTACTTATCTACACATCTGTTTTTCGACTTACTTTTGCTGCTGTGGCACGTCTGTTTCGATGCATAGGATCGATAAACTTCACCTTATCTTGAATTTAAATTATTTTTGTCAATAGCTTGATTTTTTAGTTTAGATTCATGTTTTGCTTAGTTTGGGCCTTGTAAAACATATTAATATTGTATGCTTTCTAGAAATTAAATATCATCTGTGTCAAATGTGTTATAATTCAGGCTTGAGGTTGTGGACTTTTGCAACTCAAACTTATTATTTATCATAAACAAGAAATCATATTTTTTTTGTTTCCGAGCTCAAAGCTGTGAAAGTTATTGTTCTGTTATTGCAATGGGGCTAATTTCCCATGTAGCTTGAACGCACCACATAGAGGAGGAGGGAGCGAGCAGATACCCGGATGTGTAAATAAATACAAGATAAGAATATGAATCGGACTCTTCTTCCTCTGATATGAAAAATGATATGTTTTTGTTTGTTACGGTTGGTTTTCCACCTGCAGCTCTCTGTATTAATTACAGGCAACCACGTTTGGTTTCTACACGTTTTTGGCACATTTCCACTCAAATTACCAATTGCACGATACATATTGTGCAATGATTAAGTAGCACTGCGGGTTAAAATCCTTTAAAGAGATCATGACATATATAATAGGATGTCAAAAAACAACAAAACATACAGTTTGATTTTATCCCTACACCATGTGGAAGACGAAACACCAGAAAGTCATTACTGACAATTTAGGAATATTATATGATGAATATTCCTTAAAAACATCCACAGCTCTCTGAGCCAAAACAGGCTTGCCTCTATTAGTTCATGTTAGAAACAGATTAATACATTCCTCAAGTATTTAAAGAAAGCGGAAATTCGTATCATAGTTTGTGGATTTAAAAAACAAAACAGCAGCCATGATCGCCCACGCCCCCACACCCTTCCTCCTCCTGCTGCACTGTTTATGTGTCAGTACTGCATCATCCTGACATTGGACAGATCCACATTTGACATATAATGCCATGAATGATGAGATTAAATATGAAAAAGGCCTAAAATTAAACAGTAGTCTGGTTCCTACCTCCAAAACAAAAGCCTGCCTTCGATGCTATCCTTGCTGTACTGACGTAGAGGACGCGCGTGTGCTACAAGACTAAACAACAACAACAACAACAACAACAACTCACGTTGGACTGTTTGTATTTCTTACTGTCTTTCATTAAAACAATACATGTTGACATCACAGTAGGGGTTATGGCACGTTATGCTGCAATACCCTCAAATGTGTTGCTTCACCGTATGGATGCACGTAAACACAACACTGCAGCTGCCCTCAGAGGTGCAGGCTGTGCGCGCGTGAGCATTATGAAATCCGTCATTTTCACTGTGTTGTTGTCGCCTGTTCACGTGGTATCATAAGCCCCCCCAAAAGTGACCGAGATCTGCAGCCACAAAGGCGCACATATGGTGATAACGGTGGTGATGATAACGGAGATAGCGCACATTAGCAGCTGAAAGCAGCTGGACATCAAGGGTTTTGCTTTTGAATGTAACTAGAGGATCAAATTGCAAAACGTGTCTCATAGGAGACACTGTAACCTTATAATTAATATAAAACGGGTTATTACAGGCCTACAATTAGACTATAAATCCTACATAAAATTGTCATCCTAGAGGAGCAGGGAATGAACAAATCATAATAAATACCACTCTGAAAGTTTCTGGAGGAATATCACAGAGTATTATGAAAACATTAGATTATTACCGGAATAGTGAAGTAGTTATTTTTAATGCATAATACACTATATAGTTTACTAGCTCTTAATGCATCACAAAACACAATAAGCCTATAGAAACGTTGGTGCAAGAGGAAACAAACATAAAATACCAAAAAGTATAATAAACTCCCTACACATACGCACACTGGATATTATAGCAGAAGAATAGTTGTTAGTGATTATTCTGACAAACACACGCGTGTCCTCCAGCAGGTCACTGGCGTTGCACTTACCCCAAGAACACTTCGCCTTTCCCTCCTCGGAAACCAAAGCAACCCAGTGAGGAAATCTCTTTCTCTGCTGGAGCTGCAGTCTGGGTATTAGTAAAAAGCATAAAAAGATAAAGACACATTCACCGTCCCATAAATTTAGCAGCAGTCCGTCTAGGTCGGGCCGAGTGCCAATAAAAAGTCTAAAAAAACACATCAATATCCTCGGTGGATCTTCACTGCGTTCATAAACCAAATACTTTCTGCGTAAAAGCGTGAGATGTGCGGGATATCTCCGTGGGTCCGGTTGAGTAGAATCCCAACACGAGGCGGGTCAGAGTGTGTGCATGTTGGAGCAGCTTGCAGCTCTTTGAAGGGTTTTAACCTATACCTTTAGCTCTCCGACATCAGCGGCAGGCCGAGCTGTCCCGTCTACGGCCTTATTTATAGCCTTCTGATACCTCCGTGATGCGCAGCGCGCGTTGACTAATGCACGCACACATACACGACTGGATCTGTTAAATAAGACCTTCTGATCTGTTGGAAGTGTTTACATTCTCATTGGATTGAATTATGCTAACTGCTTTCGGTCTAAAACAAATGTAAAAAAAAAAAAAAAAAAGTGCAGAAAAGCGGTGTTTTATTACATCCAGGGGTGCTGCCTTTAAGTGCTGCAGGAAATAAGAGAGTTGAGCGCACAAAAACAACAACGTAGCCTAGAACATGTCTGAACAACTCCAACATTATTATTATCCCAAATGAAATTTGGTTAGCAGCCAGCCATTTAACACATTCATTACATGAATACACTGCTGACAATGCACATTAATATATAGGCCCAAACAATAAGTTTAAAAAAACAACATTTTATTAAAAACGACAAGTAAAAAAATAAGGTAGGCTACATCTTACTTGTTTGTGAAGCATCTGGTTGTCTTCTTCAGTGGATGAAGTTGCTCAGTTGTCATTGAGATGGTTTAGTTGTGGTCACGAAACATTAAACAGAAAAAAACAGCTAACGTAGCCTAACAGTTTAAGGTAGCCTATTACTTGCAGGGTTAGTTGTGTAAGCTTTAAAGTGAGTTTGTAAACTTTAAACATAGGCTATACTTGGTCACGACGTGATTTACGTGGATATTTAATTATTTATTTGTTTTCCCCGGTGATAAAGGCAGAAATCATGGACGCCATGCCATCAGCTGCTAATTAAGTAAATAATCACCACTTTATATGTTTATACTTTCACTATTCAGCTTTTACTTGTCACGTAGTTTTTATAGCATCCAAATAGTTTTAAACGGAGTCAGTTTGATGCTGTATAGCTGCTAATTCCGGACAAAAAAAACGAAAGCTCATCTTAATCATTAAACTCTCGAAATTCGATATTTTGAGAGGTACGTAAAGGCAAAAGTAGCCTAGCTACACAGCCTGTTCTACAAATAGCGTCCAATCTGACAGAAGAAGAATCTCCGTCTGACCAATCCGCTGTGAGGGCGGGCGGGGCTATACACTCACAGCCAATCAACCCAAGGCCAGACGCCGTATAGCGCGTTCGCGTGTCTGAGGGTTGTTTATGGCTGTGCGCGCCACCGACACAGACACAGCGCGCGCATGCGTGGCCGCATTGCAAGCACGTGGTTAAGAAGAGCAAGTAAACAAACCTAAATCAATACAGTTGATTGATGTTAAATATTGATGTTTACTGTAGTTTTAATATATATGCTTACGTCAAGGTTAAAATGTTTTTTTTTAATAAATCATAATCTTTAAAATAATTTTACACGTTTATTTAACTTTTACTTAAAAACTCGTTTTGTTTCCTTTTCATGCATTTCTTTTCATACAGCATTTGTAATGCAAATAACTTTACATTTGTATTGTTTTGTAGATTCAGCAGGTTGATGAATGTAGTGTTTATCATCTTTAAAAAAAAAAAAACAGGATCCTTCGACATTCTTTTTTTTAAATCGATCTTTCTTAGGGCTTGTGAGCTACAAAAAGTCAATATTAATTTATGAATCACACTGCTGACTGGACAAATGACATCCTGCAGTAAATGTTATTATCCTGTAGGACAGCGCCCCCTAAAGGACACTGTGGCCTGAAGGATCTAGTTCACTGTAAGACTGACATCCAGGAAGTGCCACATTTGACAGGACAGCTAGGGGAGAAAGGGAAATCATCACAGCTTGGAGTCTAACCCTTGACCTCTGCGTCGAGGCATAAACCTTTCAATACATGTGCGTCTGCTCTGCCCACTGAACCAACCCGGCCACTGAGATAATGATAACTCTGTGTGTTGATCAGGACTTGTTCCTTATTTTGGATGGACATTATTGCGTACTGTATTATCTTGAATCCTCTTGATGGTTCTATTTAAAACTTCTGCTGTTGTGTTAAGTAACTAAGTACATTGACTGTCCCCAAGCATTGTACTTAAATACAATTTGTAATTTTTATTTGTACAACTTGTATTTTACTTGAGTATTTTCATTTTCTGCCTCTTTATACTTTATATTATTACATTTTAGAGGCAAATATGGTACATTTTACTCCACTAAAAGTTCTTTTGTAACTTTAGTTACTTAGCAAGTTCTGTTTAATAGCACAAAATAACATTTACAGCCACACTTGATGTGTTTGGAGTCACACACACAACATTTTTATTAAGAAGTTTCACTCTTCTCATAAAACATAATTAAAAATTGTATACTTTGTTGCTCCAAGAAATATTTATTTTGTAACTCTGTAATAATGGATGCTGACAGCGGTTAAACATGTTGTCTATTGCCAGTTGAAATCTTACAAAAAGACTTTGCAGAGATGTTAATAAAGATAGTGTTTTTAATGAATGTCTACCTAAATGTCATGGCAGAAAGAAAAAAATAATAAAACCAAACATAAAAAAACAACAAAAAAACGTTTTTCAAAGTGGCAGTCAGTCTTTAATAATAGCAAAGAAATGCTTCGTTCAAGGCAAATCCTTCACACGACAGCAAAATAAAACTGACCAATCAATTCCAACGATGTCTATGGCAGGTCAAACAGGAAGCTTTAAAATACAACCAAGGGTCTTATTTTATTCTCGCTTTCAGAAATGTTAACTACACAATTGAAGGTTTATACTGATCAAAACATACAGAATGAAGAAGTTCCACTGGAGACAACCCAAACAAGATTAGTGTCTGATAGAAACAACATTCATCTTACAATAAAAATATCTGCACAAAAACATCCCAAAAAGAAAAGAAAAAAGAAAAAGGGTAACATAAGAAACAGAAATGTTTGCTATTCATCTTTTCAATACAGTCACAAATCACACAGCTGTGGCAACAAATTTCTTTATAGATTTACATAACTGAAAGATAAGGGTACCCACCCGCGACCCCTCCCTCAGACTTGATTGTGTTCATTTTTAAGAGCATATACTGCGATAACAAACGGATTCCCGACTGAACAAAAGCTGCACATCAAATCTTGGATATCAAGACTATCAAAAAAGGCACAGACAGACAGGTTGCACAAAGAACTCAGCAGAAGCTTTTTAATACAACTAATCCCATTAAGGTTTCCAGTGCCCTTAATGTTCAACCTACCCACCCCCCCCCCCCAGAAAAAAAAAAAAAAAAAAAGACTATCTACAGGTAAGTCAAGTCCCAACAGGCACCTCGGATTACAAGTCCCATCCCAACTACTGTAGAAGCAAGTGCATTTAATCGTCATGTGACAGACTGGCGTGTACATTGTGAGGAGCACTGGGACAGAGTCTTTACCTCACGATCAGGGGAAATTTGAGTGCAAAAGTGGTCAATTCTGCAATGGAGTTTGGTCATTTTTCAAATGTCATCGGATGAGTTCATCTGAACAAACAAAAAGTTTTTTTTGGGTGCGAGCAAAGAGGGAACTGTGAACAATTTTTTTGTTTTTTAAATATAAAATATATATATGATATTTTCTGGTAACATTTTATTTTTACAGATCTGTTACTTCTTAAATTTTCTTCAAGGTTTCCTGTGTGCAAGTTCACACTATTTATATGTAAATTAGACAGTATGGGTTTGAGTTATTTTACTTAAATGTGTTCAGAAGAATTGCCCTGAAAGGACATCATTCATTATTTGAAACTGCACATTTTTGTATCTGTGTGCCGTCTCAAAGACTTTCAACTATCTCAGCAGCAGCAGCCATCTTGCTGTGATAACTACAGATCAATCTGAGGTCTTACTTCTTTTTTTTGCAGACCTCCAGCGGTTTAACTTCTAATCGGGCTGAAGTGATTTAGAAGTGTACTCCAGGCTGTGACATCACTGTTGGGTGTGGTCAGAGTTGCAACACACTGACCGATTATGGCTTGAGTACATATCAGCAGAGCATTAGCCTCCTCTCTTAGCTCCTACTCAGTTTCAGTCTAACATTATTTAGCCAGAACAAGAGAAAACCAAATTGTGGTTCTTTGGCTGTGCTCACTGTAATTTAATTCTACCAGAGCAGCTCTGTCCTCAAGAGAAATGTTTGTACAACTCAAACTTGCTTTTTGAGATTCACTCATCTTCTGTTCGAAACATAAAAATATGAGTTTGCAGCTTGCCCAATACTTTTCTTTTCCCCACACAGGCCGCAGACATAGTTGTCGTCATAGGAAAGAATTGAAAAATCACCTGAAGCAGCGCAATAGTTCTAAAATATGTCTTATTTTATATTTAAATCTGATTTCTTACTTTAAGTGCCAGCAGAGAAAGATTCTTGAAGAATGTTTTCAGGTAAATTTTGACTTTAAGATACTGCGAGATGCTTTAGTGTCGTGAATAATACTTGTTTCATTCATCAGGTCACTAACGCATCACCAAATGAGCATGTCTTTTGAAGCTGATGAAAGTAAATATTCGAGGCCTGCTTGTAAACAAACTGCAATGACAGCTTTCATTGGATGCTGCAGTGCTATTCAAATGAAATGACACGGTGTGTTGATACAGCCTCTGTGCTTTAGGCTTGACCGACCCCCCCCCCCCCAAAAAAAGTTTCCACATATCATATTTAAAGTCTTAATTCGTTTGTGTGAAATAAAATCTTCAAATTCAACAGTCTTTAAAGCCTCTGAACACACGCACAGCTGATTTCAGTTGTTCCGGCTGATTAGTCTACTGCTTAAGTTGAAGTGGATCAGAGCTTGGATGGCAACTTATTAGGTCACCAGTAAGAATGGTAATGCTGTCATTTGTCCCGCCCTAACTGGTGCAACAAAGCTAACAAGAGACTCAGGAAGATGTCAATCGCTCTATAGGCACCCACTCAGTCCTGGGAAGAGGTCTAATCAGCCATGTTAACTCAAAACACCTGTGTGGGTGTTCAGGGCCTTTAAATCAGCAGTAACTGACAAGAACTGAAAATATGGTCTTGATTTCTTCTGCTTCTTTTGTTGTTTTTGGTACCGACAATGCCAACTGTTTTCATAGTGAAAATGTGCAATTTAAAGCAAAGAAATGTTACAGCGGACAAAATGAAAAACCTGATTGATTAAGTTTGAGCAACATTTTCAACTGTATCATGCCTGGATCCCATTTCTCAGGTTGAGGAAACATGTTTTGTTGTTTCTGTGCGATTGGTAAAAATACAGATATATGGTTATTCTCCTATTTGCAATCACAACAACACGTCTTAGCATGCAAGACTGGAATCGGTAAAAGGAAATGACATAAAAACAGAAAATGCTGAAGCAAAAGAAAGAAACAGGACAAAAAGCACCGTGTGATATACCACAAACAGGTAGAACAGAGAGCCTGGGCGCTCTCCTGGTGGATCTGCCCGGCTCGTGTGGCACTTAACATCGTTGTCTTTGTATACAGAGCTTATAACAGTCATGCAAAGGGCACAGTATCATTCTAACAAGGCGAGAGAGAGAGAGAGATTGAAGAAGAAGAATACAAAAGAAATCACGAAACAGGAAGTAAAAGGAGGCACGACAACATTTCCTCCACACAAAAACAAGTTCTGTGTGATAACTGAATTCCTAGCCTGACGCAGTTTTCTCCCATATGAAATATTTCACACTGTACATACAGACTTGTGTGAAATAAACAGACTTTTCCTTTAGGTTTCTCATGGCTAAGGCAGAAATTGATGGTGAAATCTTTCAATGCACTTGAAATTTGGTGCATTTATACACAACCTGACATTTTACTGAAGCCGATGAGAAATGAAAACAGGCATTTTTTGTAGTTAAAAAAAACAAAAACAGGTTATAAATTCATCTGATTCACTTATCACTCTAGCCAATAACATAGTTTAAGACTCTTTGGGATGGATGGATATATATATATATATATATATATATATATATATATATATATATATATATATATATATATGTATTTAATTGCATTTGGGCCTTCTGTGTATGTGTGTGTTTGTTAAGGATTAAAATAGGTATTTGTTAAAATATACGTAAATCTTCAACACCAAGTGATGGCTTTTGGCCCTTTTTTGTCTGTGGCTGATTATGTGATTTCATTGCATAAATCGGTTCTTTTAATTCAGTTTCTTTTTCAAAAGCGACACAGAGAAAAAAAAAAAAAAGATAAAGATAGTGATCAAGGTACCCCTTGTAACAGTGTGACAAAGGTTAGAAAATTCAAAAGACCTTTTTATGATTGATTATTCTTAGTAATCTACCATTGCTTGTTTGTGCAATGTAGGCAGAGTTATAACCACAACAACCGCACCAAAAAACACAACAGCTAGTCTATCACGGTCATTCAACTAAAAAGGTCTTGAATAGGAATAGCGTTATCCAAATGCCTTTGAGACACAAATTGTTTATCTTGGCTTAAAACACAAATTCACCCCCCAAACTATAAGCTGTGATGTTGAACCCCCCACCTCAGAGAGCGATAGATAGAGATGGTGATAGTAAAGAGAAATAGAAAGGGAGACAAGAGAATGGTTGATTGATTGGTTGGTTGATTGATTGATTGATTGATTCCTGACGCCATTCCTGAGAAAATTGGACTTGACGAGTGAGACCCAAGGAATCCAGGTGATGTGGACAACAGGATAGTAAAATAAAAACCAAGACAAAAATATCACAGCAACAGTGTGGAGGCGAGGAGGAGCAGTGGCAACGCAGAAGCCCGTCCACAGAAACATCTAGAGGGAGAGAAAACAGTGACTGTGTGATGACATTAGTTTTTCCTCATTATTTAAAGTTAAAATGAATTGCACTTTGACATAAATATATGTATTTCATGGAGATTTCACTTATAACAAAACTATTTCCAATTCCAATTGAGAAAAAATAAATAAAATCAATAATAAAAAATAAATAAAACTGATTCAATAACTCAACTCCAACATGACTTTGGGGAAACCAAAATAACCCTTTAAACTATTAAAGTCATTCGTTATCAAAAACATTCTAGACATAGCGTGACTGTAAACCAATATGGATTTTTTTAAGTTGTTTTTTTTTTTTTTTTTTTTTTGGAGATACGTTTTGAAAATGTTCTGCTGGTCCCCGTCAACTGTAACAATACATTGCTAGTTTTATGCTTCTGCATCGAATCAACGGCGTACCTCCGCACACCCCTCTGCTTTGACACAAACCACTCTCCGAGTCCTCCTCTGTAGCTTGACCTCCAAAAATTTGTAACTTTGCATCAAGGTGACTAGACCGCAAGGATTGTGGTCAACTCGTGCTGTGTGTTAATAGTCGGTGTTTCAAGCAGCCTACTGTGGGGAGTAGCAACATGCTAGTTCACAGACATAAGCTTTGCAAATACACTCAGACGTATTTTGGTTACGATGACGGGGTTATCCGTTTGTAAAGTGTCTATATGTCAGGAATGTTTTGAACGTTTTGTTTTTGTGGCCAGTTGTGCTAAAGTTTGCTAACATAAACTGGCTCTACTTTGCTTGAAACCTCATACAATCACACATCAGAAAATCTGAACCATCCCTTTAAAGAATTTTACATTTGTGGATTATTTGAAATAAGAAAACTAAGTTTAAAAAAAAGTGTGAGGCCTACAGAGACGTTTAATTTCACCCCCGACTACTTTAAGTGTGTGTTGACCACCACCGAGAGACGAGAGCAGTGCAGAAACACCACAGCAAAGAACACTTTTTAAAATGACAAATTAACACTTAAGTTACAAATGCTTATGTAAGAACTTCCTATTAATGTATTAATGCATTCATATTATGGCTATATTAGGATAATATAGATTATAGATGTGTTGTGTACAATAAATTTCCTAATGAGAAATGTATTAGGTCAGCACTTGGATTACATTGGTTACAATGTTACTACACCTATAAACTGTTAACGATAAATTTAAAGATACATTAACAGAAGATACTGATACTCAATATTATTATTATGTAAAAAATACATTTTAAAGCTGCAGAAACAAGCTGCTGTCTGTGCAGTTCAGTTGACTCTTGTTGTGAATTAAAATGCTTGCAGAGAGGAAACACAGTAATTACAAAACGCTGACACAATAGGGATTATAGGCTATTAAATGTAGCACTGATAGTAATTATCACAACAAGAGGCCTGTCAGGGAGCAGCTGGTGAGCAGAGATTTTTTTGGGGGGGGAATCACATCGAAGGAGTGTCGTTAGTGTGGGAAATTATAAAATTATCTCCTATTGCTCTTTTATATTTAAACTTTTTTTTATTAATAATATAATTAGGGCTGTCCCTTACAATTATTTTTGTCACTGCTTAATCCAACAATTCTTTTTTCGATTAGGTGATTAATCTTACGATTTTGTAATAATAATTTGTATATTATTCTAAAGATTTTTTTGTACTGAACTTTGGAGAATCAGTATTTTTACTTTAAAATGGCTATGACATGGATTTATTTAATCACTGGAGTAATACGCAGTTAAGATAATCACTGGCAAATGTGGTGTGGTGTAAGGAAAACAACTGAAATGCAGGGCTCCAGCCTACGTAAATGGCCCTGAAGTTTATACTTGTGCGCTTGTGTGTGGGGAGTGTGTGGTAGAGCGAGTGGCGGTGATTAGCTTTGGAGTGGGTAGCGACTCTAGAGTCATAGTGAGAGAAACAAATTGTCTCCCCTGTGCTTTCTGACCACGGTGGGAAATCTGAAGCAGGAAAAGTTAACCCTCTCCTTGATTTCATGTTGTTTATGGAGATTGGGAAGCAGGAAATGTGTTGCTGTGACGTGCAGTTACATTTTTCGAGAGGTGTAAGGCTGTGTGTCAGGCTACAGCCTAGGGTCCGGCATATCAAATTATGAATCCTACAATAGCCACGCCAAGACCCGCCCTTCAATAGCACTTGATTGGTTGGGGTTAGGCATTGATAGCTTGAGTGGTTAAGGTTAGGATAGCCGATTGGACCTGTACATGTAGACATGGACGCCTGGCCAATAGTAGTGTGAATGCTATTGAAGGGCGGGTCTTGGCGTTGCCCTAGTAGAATTTGTAAATTTGCATCCGGTGTGGGGTCAGTGTCTCCACGTACTTACGTACGTAGCCACGGTGTAGATTTAACGCAGAAGCATAAATCACACTTAGATGACTAATTTTTAACTACAGCTACTTCAGACGTATCCATGCTAACAAGTGCTGCTATCTTTCTCTATTCCTCCGCATCAACGCACGTTATGCATTGGACGTACTTTTATTATCTGTGACCTTGATTACGTCGATGAACCATCCCTGCCCAAAATATATATTTTTTCCAATATTGATTAAATGTCTATATTTTTTGTTAAAAGTCAGCAGTATGGTAATATTTTGTCTTTACATTTACCATGAAAAATGACCTGTGTCGTGCAAAACATTTAGAAGTATTACGTTTTCTCCCCATAATCACATTCTTGTCAGAGTGAAAAAATTCACAAGTGTTCTTTTCACTGGCAGTCTCGTTAGCGGTTACAGGTCAATTACGATCACCAGATGAAAAATTACACTATCAAAAACATTTAAAAGTTACATATCACTTTAACAAAAAGGACCGTTTTTAAATCTGTAACTCCACTCACGCACAGTTTTAGTGTTTAAAGCAGTTTTCTTGAACTCTACTGCATTTTTACGGCAGAGGCAGGGACAGGGTTAACCCTTGAAAAGTTGGTTTCAAGACTTCAGTGCAGCCAATGGTAATTGTATATACTTGTTCTTTACCTGTAGGTCTGATCCCTGTTCCTCTCTGAGATTATGTAGATTTTGAAGTTATACACTGGAATGCGAGTAATGTGGACTTACCTGTGTGAGATGTTAGGACCTAAAGCCGGACTGGAAACGTGCAGTTTCTGCAAAGATGAGCTCCTTTAGTGTCTCTTTGGGTAAGTCATCTAGCTCCATGTCAAACTTGAATGGGGCCTCGGCAACAGGCTACACAGGGAGACGGAGAGGTCATATTGATGTAAATGCACAGTGGAGGCCTCTGTTGTTGACCCCATTGAGCAACTTATAACAGAGCAACTAAATCTAGTGCACCGTGTTTAAAAAATGCTCACCATCATTCAGTTATGTAGATGTAATTTGCTGATTTTAAATTTAAGGAATGGAGAAACATAAATGCCTAAAGACTCAAAGCATGATATCTTGATAAGCAAAAGATTACGTATCCTCATTTCAAACAGGCCTATATTGCACAAGCTGACCATCTCACCTCATCCGTGGGGTCGTAATACTGCTCCAGGTACGGGTGTGCCAGGGCCTCTTCCACCTCAATCCTCTTGTGAGGATTAAAGGTCAACATTTTGTCCAACAGGTCCAACGCTGCAGCACGAGGAGAAGAACATTTGAATTGGACATATCATGTAAAACTCACTTTTTTCGCTCAGTTTTTTTTTTTTTCAATCCAATCAGAGCAGACTGGGCCTTTTCGGGAGTGGGGCTTAAAGAGACAGGTGCTAAAACGGAGCATTTCGGGCCGAGGGTGAATACTGGTATATTCAGACAAACAGTATGAAAAAAAACATTCAGTCTTATAACTATGCTCTAGTTGAAACCCAAAATACAAGTATTAACCTGAAAATGAGCATGTTAGGTCTCCTTTAACATGATTATGAAACAATGAGTTTGCATGCCCACTAGAGGGAACCATCACACCCTACATGCTGTCTGGATTATTTCCAGACTACTGGAACTAACTATGACTAATTTTTACACATATACTGTACATATACACATTATCTGAGGCATTACTGTTAAAAAATCCAGAGCTGACAAACAATCAATTTGTTGATTGCATCCAATCTACTATCTTCCCACCCCAAACATTTGCCACTTGTTTTGCCTGTGGTCGTGGCAAGTGTTTTGTCCCTTTGCCTATGCCCCCATAAAAGGATATTCTTGCCAGGAATTCTCTCAGGAAATTGTTTAGAGGCGGTAACTCTTACTTGTCTGCAGCACAACCTCTCAAAGACACATTATATTCCAGAAATTCCATGAAACATTAAGTCAATAAAGAGTTTGTCCTGGCTCTGACCTTTGGGATCAGCGTTGGGGAAGAGGCGGTTCCACGGCACTTTGCAGCGCAAAGGCAGCGACAAAAGATAGTTCCTGGCCTTAATGTTGATGATGCAGTTGAGATCCTCCTGAGAGGGAGAACCCAGGATACCTAAAAGGACAAAAGAGAATAATAATTGTTTAAAAACAGTTTAGAAAACTCTAGATGAACACACTGTCTAGTAATTTACACAGCCCCTGCTTAAAGTTTTCAGTAAGTAGTACAACAAAATGACAGATGAGAGGTCTAGCACCAAGACAAAAAGTACAACTATATAAACTAATATTAACAGCTACAGTATCCATGGACTGGCAGCAGGGAGCTGTTGCTACTGAGAGTGAAAAATTAGTTCATGTCTAAAGTTATGAAATCTCTTTTGTATGACATGCATTTTGTAACATATTCACATTTGTCTCACATATGTTGCGACCATTATGATATACTACTGTAAATATAAATAATTGAGAGAGATAGGCAAAATATACAAGTTTGTACTATATTTTCCATATCAAGATTATCTGATTTTTTTAATGTTCAAAGCACTTTTCCTCCTCCCTTTTCCATTACCGCTGTCTCATTGGACTACAGATCCGCTACCTGATCTGTCAAACTCGCATAGTGCGGTTATAGCCGGTAGAGAGCCGCAAAGCGAATGCAGAAGTGCTGTTCATCCTGTTACGAGTTGATGAACCACTGAAACGATTTTGAAACATTATTTTAAGGTACAAAAAGAATCTTTGGTGTTGCTTTAACTACATAAACATACATACATTATTTCAGAGGTAAATATATTAACAGCTTCCACTCCAGCAAACATGATTCACACACTGATTCTGAATAGGACTACTATTAAGAAAAGAATCATTAGACTGTTTATACAATAAATTAATTTATTTTATTTATTAATTGATTAATCGTCTTTAATTGACTAGAAAAAACTTCACTAAAACTTTCTGAAACCATTTTCTTCTTTTCAATATAACCTTTTCTATTTGAAAACCCAAGTTTATGCAAACAATGGCAGGTTTGATATACTGACCATTTAAGTTGAAGTCTTTGTTAACTTGCAACTAATTAAACAAATAATACTAGATTGATGTAGATTTCCTACTAAGAAATGTGTTCCCCCTTATTCTTTAAACAATGATACTACATCACCACATCAATCCTAAAAACACTGCACATAGAGAGATTTATTACCCAAAATGTGGTTAAGCTGATCCAAGTAGTGCTTCCCGGGAAAGATTGGCCTGTTGGACAACATCTCAGCCAGGATGCAACCCACTGACCAGATGTCTATGGACTTGGTATAACCCTGAGATTTAAGGGGCACAAAGTCACCGTCATGACTACAGTGTCTTTAAAGTTAATATGATATCAACTGTTGGATTATGTCATACATACCATTAACATAACATGAATAAAAACAGTTATTTCTTGTTGGGCCCAGTAAGAATAAAGGCCTTAATTACTAATTTGTCTATCTGCAGGATTCAAAAAGCTAAATAGAAGATTTAAAAACAGCTAATTTAAAGATTAAAAAAATATTTACACACACACACACACACACACACACACACACACACACACACACACATAATCAGTATGCTTTGTCAACATATTTAACTTTACAAAATAAAATGCATGGATGAGGTTTTGACCAAAAAAAACAAACAAAAGCAAATTCACAACACACTTGTAATTTTATGGCAGGTGAGCACACTCACTTTGGAGTTGAGCATGATCTCAGGTGCTCTGTACCAACGGGTGGCTACATACTCTGTAAGGAAACCAGTGTGATCATGGTCAGGATCAGCCACACGAGCCAAACCAAAATCACAGATCTGCAGAAAGATGAGTGACAAGACCAATGAGAGACAACTTTAGAGGACACAAGATCAAAATAAGATGGATGTAATTTCATTGAGCAGTTAAAACCATCAACAGGTTGAAAAAAAAAAAAAAGTTCAGACAGTTTATAAAAATGGTTTGCATGGCTGTTGTATACTCATCAGGCGGACATATGGTGCTAATACTGATCTTTATGTGTTTTCTGTTGAAACTCACTGACCAATCTTGAATGTAGAACAAAATATGGATTATCAGTGACAAAAAATAAATAAAAAAATAAAAATCAACTTTTAAATCAGCCCAACCAAATTTCTCTTTGAGATACTACCTTTAGATCACAGGTGGTGTTAAGCAGAAGGTTGGAGGGCTTCAGGTCGCGATGCAGGACGTTGGCAGAATGGATGTACTTGAGCCCTCGTAGGATCTGGTAGAGGAAGTAGCAGATGTGGTCGTTGCTCAGGTGTTGAGTCTTCAAGAGCTTGTACAGGTCTGTCTCCATGAGATCCTGGACAATATATCTGCACAACGCCAGGTTAAAGAACTTTAACTACTTTATGAAAAACACTGTTTTTATATGCATAAATAATATAAAAGCTATTTTAAATTGTCCATGTAAGTCACATTTTTATGTCCATCTGGACCACATTGTTATGGCCTTCAAAATAAGATCTCTAGGTATACAACCGGGCTGAACAATTAACTAAAAACGACATTATAATTTTTAGTATCAATAGCAATATGAATAATACGATAAATTCATTATTCAATATATCTGCACAAGGCCAGGTTAAAGAACTTTAACTACTTTATGAAAAACACTGTTTTTATATGCATAAATAATATAAAAACTATTTTAAATTGTCCATGTAAGTCACATTTTTATGTCCATCTGGACCACATTGTTATGGCCTTCAAAATAAGATCTCTAGGTATACAACCGGGCTGAACAATTAACTAAAAACGACATAATTTTTAGTATCAATAGCAATATGAATAATACGATAAATTCATTATTTCATGCATGCTGCTTACCCATTAAGAGTACAACAAAGTCAGATTAGTTGTTTTGTTTATTTTACCTGCCCAGTTCAAGTATCCAAACTACATTTAGGTTTTACTGCCAAACTCAAATTGGATTTTATTAGCATTGCAAAGAAAATGAAAAACCTTGAATCATTTAGCTCAGACAATTATCCTTATTCCGTTTCTCCTGCAGGCTAGCAGAGTCATGAAAAGGCAGTCAAACTGATGACTTTTCTACACCTATGACTACAAAGTTCTGAAACCTAGTGAGGCCTATGTGGGCCCTACTTAGACAGACAGAATTAGTTAGTCTTTATTGTCTACTGGGAACTGTGAATGCTCATCTAATCTGGCAAGCACGAAGCAGTGAGCAGAGTAGCTGCAGGCTTTAATCACAGCCATTTCTTTAAGGTAAGACACACTGCGTTATGAAACTGACTATGCACTCGACCAGTTTGCTACTGTTGCTGCTGGGCTACAGCAAAGAGCGTCTCTTCCAAATATATGGTGACAGGTGGCTATTATGCAATACAACTCAAAACCTCTTTTCAACTACAAATGCTGGTGTATAAGACCGACATTACTTATCACAAAGAAGTCATTTTAAATGTTTGAAATATATATGCATAAAAGCACAAGTGTAAACACAAACACTTTAACATGCTATTGCCAACCTTAAAAATGCAAGACAAAGACAAATTATTGCCATTAAGGATTAAACTGCAGGCACATAAAATACAATAGCAAATGTATAAATCATTAGAGGTGTATGTAAAAGGATACACGTCCTTCATCTGGTCAATGGTTGGTGTGCGGATGATGTCATTGATGCCGATGATGTTTTCATGTTTGAAGCGCAGCAGGATTTTGATCTCTCTCAGCGTGCGTTGGCAGTACGTCTGGTGCTCAAAAGGGCTAATCTTCTTAATGGCCACACGTATCTTGTTGTCCCGGTCATAGGCAGAACTTAATTATTAAAAGAAAAAGAAAAGCAATTTAAAAACACAAAAGCCAACAATTAGGCTTCAATGTTGAAGGAGCAAAAGACTTAAAAGCAATAAAAATAAATTAAAAAAGGCGCAGCATTAAAAATATTTACTCCATTCAATTTTCTTTCTTCACATTTGGACAAGAAATAGTGATACTTAAGTTTTAACTTCCTGTTTTGTATATTTTTTACAGACTCTTCTGTGCACCTGAAACCCATCTTACTGACACCCACAATCCTTGCTACAGAAAAGCATGGGATGGCACTGACATCTCTTCAATATGTGCCAATAATGCCACTTTGGGATACCACACTGGGCTGTGCCATGAGCAACTAATCAAAGTCTGTAATGCAGTAACATCATAAGGTAAAAGGTATAGCAAAGCTAAGCTTAATTACATTTTGGACAGTAAGCACCTGGCCATTTCTTTGGACTGGTAGCTGGAAAAGTGCCAGTTCACATCCTGGGCACTTTCAAGGTGCTCTTGAGCAATGCACCGAACCCCCAACTGCTCGGGGCGCCTTTCCATGGGCAGCCCCCTCACTCTGACATCTCTCCATTAGTGCATGTATAGGTACTGAGCATGTGTTTGTGTAATTCAGTAATGTGTGTAATAACAGAGTGTAAAGTGTAGTTTCCCTTTGTGGGATTAATAAAGTATAAAAATAAAATTAAAAACTTCCGAGATTTGGGGTGTTATTTTGTGTCTCTGGTGCTTCCACACGCATACAACCTTAAATAAATAAAAAATAAACTATCTATACTGTTTTGAGTAAGATACAGGATTCTGAATGTCCTCTGCCTTCAGACTCCGGGTGAGCTGTTCAAAATCTCCACGGCGTTCTACGTCACTAGCCAAGACAAGGTGGCTGACCAAGAGTTATTTAGCTGATGTGATCTTACAGAGATACTGCGCATATGCAACTCCCAACAAAGATAGTATAGAAATGAGATGTCTTACTCAATAGCTAAACCAGAGACCCAAGTACAGAGGGTGAAAAGAGGAGCTGGAATGTGCGGTACAACAAAAATATGGTGTTTTTTGAAAATTAAACCATGTAAACCTATTCTGGTACAACCTCAAAATACAATTGTGAACCTGAAAATCAGCATAATATGGGCACTTTAAAATGATCCACTGACCTAAAAGAACAGAAAAATGTGATCATATCTTGCTTTGCAGGCCAAGTTTTATTGAACAGCAGAAGTCAGGCCCCAACCTGGGTAACAAATGCCACTTCCTTCCTGTGGTTTGCCAGTAGAAAGCTTTTAATTTGAAGAAATGTTCTGTTTTGATTAGCAGTATCTTAACAAGGCAAATACATTTCTGATACAGTGGAGCAGAAAACGATGAGGCTGCTGCAGTATTTGTTAGATAAAAGTAAGAACAGGAACGTAGGCGTGGAACAGAAATCCCAACCACAGAAAACCTTGGTCCAGCTACCAAGCACTGCAGATCAGCTGAGAGGATGCGGTGGCATTGCATATGATCAAGCTGTGCATTGCTCAGCACACCAGTGCATTTAAAGTGTGCTATATAAAGCAAAGGGAAAGAGACAAAAGATCTTGCACGTCCTGATCAAGATAAGCTCACCTCACTCTAGTTCCACTGCACCTTTTATAACTATACTATGACGCAAAGTAGGACACAACTTCAAAAATAAAAATTTTCAGACTTTGGACTGGAGCTTGAATAACAATGTCTTGTCTTTGTTTAAATGCAGCCCTGATATTCAAAGTTTGGATGATGAATATCACTTATTTGTGCAAACAAAGTCAAACGGTAACAGAGGAATATTTCAAATTACAAAGAAACATTTAAAAGAATTTTTGTAAAACTCAATTATTGCTAATATTCTTCACCAACATTCAGTATTCAAGAATGCTGTGATGTGACATTTCATCTTGTTAAGTGGGTATGAATAGTAGCAGGCAGCTCAGCTCCATTTTGCAATTTTGGCATCTTAAAACCCAATGATCAAAAGTATAACATATAGGCTACAAGAAATGGTAAAGCATGTTTGCATGGGTCTGTCAGAGCTTACATTTAAGCCAGATCCAGAGAAAGGGCAATAAGTTAATGCACAAAGCTTAAGAGGTATGTGCCTTCACATAACGCATCTTCAAAGCAGAGAGTGGTGTCAAATATACCGCTAAAAAGGGTAAAAGGAAAGGTTTTTCACTTATTCAAACATGGTTTGATAAAAGAAAAAAGTAAATCAATATCCATACTGGAAAAACACATATTTGCTCACCTTTTCAACAGGAGACCAAAAGAATCTCAAGATAAAGTATAGCACTTCAACATAGACAAATCTCCTGTGTATGATCAGATATAAATCCCAAGATGCCCTTTGGCATAAATAAAGAGGAGGAAGATATGGTGTAAACTGGGCTACGTTTTTGCCTGCAGGCCCTTTCTATTAGGGATGACGATTACATTTACAAAGCTGAATCAACAAGTATTAACATGTTCATGATCCCTATGGTATTGTGAGAGTTTAGGATTTGTGTTTACTCTGCTGGCTTTTAATTGTTTTCCATTGTGCCACTGTGCTGAAACAGCAGTTTTATAGCGGCCGACAGTTTCAGGTGTTTGTGTTAAAAGTTTGAGAGTGATGATAAAGTTATTGTTGTACACAACGCTGTTGTCCAAATTGAAGATTCCAAGGCAAAATGCGATAAAAGCTAACAAAATAAGTGGAAAAATATCTGAGTGTGTCTACACTCAGCAGACTAATTGTTCAATTCCAGTCTAAAATCTTGGCGCTGCCTGTGATGAGACACTTACTCCACACCATTCCAGGTAACAGACATGTTCACTCTTGAATTTCTGGCTCTTTTCACTGGCTTTATGTCTGTCAACTTCCCCACACTCACTCAGCCTTTTATATTTTGAATTCTCTCACTGGGGCTAAAACTGCATCTTGAATGCCAACTTTAACTCCCAAAAGCTGTCATTTCATTATTTTATTTTTTATCCAATAAAATGGGAATATAAAGATGTCTGTGTTTTGCCTTCAAATGCTGTGACTAATACATTATAACAATACAATATCCTTTTTAGTTATTTTTAGGGTTACATGAAATGAGTGGGTTCTTGATCACCAGAAGAACAATTTTAAGGTTTTAATGTAATGAAAAAATTCTGTCCCAAAGATTGACGATTTATAAAATCTGTTGTTGGGTACAGAAACCGGCCAGACATATTCAGTGCACAGGAACTGACACATCAAAATCAAGCCCAAACTCACCATACTGCCAAAAAATGCAAATTACTGCTTCCAATTTTTTCTGGATTTCTAAATCACCTGCTGTCAAACTGGTGACAGTATCTGCCATTTGTAGCCATCACAAAAGCAAAATTACTCAATAAAGCTGTACCTTCGGGATAACAAATGAAGAAAACCTTAAGTTGAGGTTCATCATTTACATCTACAGTCAAGTGATTTTATTTCTGCACATTACAAACAACACAGAAGACTGGAACACCCACATAGTATGACAAAATAGGACTAATGAGTTGCTATAGTGATGGAGGTGTAGGGACTGAAATTTAAACACAAGTGTACCAGCCTTCTGCTAGGGAAATATGAGTGACCTTCCTTTCTACTTCTGTGAAAGGAGTGTGTGTGTGTGTGTGTGTGTGTGTGTAAATAGCTCTCCATGTAACTGTTCTACACCAGTAGATACACTTGTGCAGCAGGGAGCTACAAGACTATGATCTAGGACAGAGCCAGTTTGGCAAAGATATATCTTCAGACTGTTTTTAGAGCAGTTAATGGTACGGTGTATGCAGCTGCCACCAGTTTTTGACACAGCACAATGTAACCTCATGCATGATGTAAACTAAAAAACAAAATGTCTTCACAATACTATATCATCTCTTACGGTAAACAAATAATTATTTATTTCTGCATCATTTAAAAAAAAAAAAGGTATATACACAGGATTGTGCACAGGTTTCAAACATGTTGGTATTTTATGGCATGACCTATAATTTCATAATTGGTGCTAGAACAATCAGTCATTCATCAATCCACATGTTATAATCAATTAATTGTTCAGGCATTTATCAGGCAAAAATATCAAATAGTATCTGGTTCCAGCCACTCACATGTGAAGATTGGCTGCTTTTCTCTCTTTTATATCACTTTAAAAATAATATTTTTAGTATTGGACTGTTGATTTACTGCCAAGAACAAAACATAGCTTTGGTTGTAACCCTGTGTTCAGGGACATTGTGACTTTGCTATAGACTAATCTAATAATCCTATAGTCATAAAAATAACTGATTGAGGTTAATGAATAATTCTTTAACCGCTAGCTGGAGCCCTATTCATAAACCCCTTGAGTAAATTATTATTATTTTTTTTAAAACATGAATTGTTGCCTTCTGTCTTATATAAATGCATATGCCACTTTCTTATATGCTGCAAAATTGTAACTCCTAACATTGCAATGCTTGCATGATATAAAAAGGAAATCAGGGACTGTTTTCAGTGCAGAGAGAAGCATGCACAATCTTAGTTCACAGTAAAATTCAAGTTTCTTGTCAGTTTGTCCAGGCGTATAACAGAAGGTACTTTTGAGGAAGTACAAAGTGCACTGAGTTGAGTGTGTAGTATTAATCTGCTTGCCTCAGTGTACTCAGAGTCTTGACCTGCTTTGCCTTATCACTAAAGGGTGACTTTAATTTTTGAGAATGGCACTCTCAGGCACTCGGGACTTTTGAACTTTTAACTTTTTGATGGTTCAGCTCAATCACTAATGAAAATAAATCATTACTTGTAGCCAAAGCTGCTGGCTAGATCAACATTTTCAGGAAGATTGAAACTATCCGATAAATCAAAAGCAACACTTCTGTCTTCTTCCGTCCCCCTTGGTAACTTTAATTTAGCTATAAGAACTTGTATTCACATCACATTAATATATATACACACACACACACACACAGGTATGTCATTAAATGTTAAAATTAACCGAGAAGAGAATCTGCTCTGAGCTGCCTTTCCTGTTTCCTCTGCTTCTGTATGGCTTTCCGAGCATGCTCAGTGCCCAGGAAGGAGCACAGAGAGATGAGGGGAGGGAGTGAAAAGAGAAGACGGCTGTTTCCAAGGAGATGGGAATACAAGGCTTTACAGTGCAGCCGCTGTGTTATGCAATAGGACTGTTACCATGACGATGTTCAAGGGGTAAGGTTGAAGGAAGCAGGGGGAAAACTCACAATGTTTAAGGGTGACGCGTACCGAGAAAGTGCAGATACGAACGTTGATGTACAAACTAGACAGATGTCATTCCATGTAATGTACCAATACTATAATACTCAAAATGAAAATACAAATCAAAATCACATAAGCTGTTAAACATCATGTATTATTTGAAATTAAAATATATTCTATCACTTGCTTTCCGTGTTTTTGTATTTCCATTAGAGCTAAAATTATTAGTTGATTGGTCAATTGTCAGAAAATGTAGCATGAATTCCCATAGTAGGTTAAGCTTTAAAAATGCAAGAAGAACGTGGGGATTTGCTGCTTTTCTCTGTTTTGTTTTACCTGTACCAGGAATATCTTTGGGTTTTGGACTGTTGGTGTTAGACAAAACAAGTCATTTAAAGACCCCCTTGGGCTCTGAAAAGCTGTGATGGACATTTTACTATACACTATATTTTAAAATGATTGACTTGTTAGTCAGAAAAAATAATTCGCAGACTAAACAATAATTTAGCCATTATTTCAATTTCCAAAAATCTGTACTCAAGGACGCTGCTACCAAAATCTATATCTTAAGTTATAATACATTAAGTAACTTTTCCGCTCACATTCCTATTGTTTCTTTCTCAACCAACAATCTTTCTGATATGTATACACACTATTATATTAATCCTAAATCTGTTGAATATAGTCTGTTCTTTAACTCATTTACTATTGTACATTTCATTTGTTTATTTATTTATTTATATTCTTTAACATTTATTTTGGAATCCATGCTACATTTTGCTTCTCTACAGAGATCAATTAAGTTTAATCTTTAGAACTGATATTTGCTGTCTTTGAGAGGTTTCAGTAGTAAAACCTCAGGCTTCACTGATTAATGCCTACAAGAGTTCACATAATATGGCCTAAGCTGTGTGTAGTTAAATAAATCTATAAAAAGTCAAATAATATCACAATTTCAGGACACACACACACACACAACATCAATTCTATTTGGCATATTTAGTCACTTAAATACGTATGCAACTAACATATCAAAATCCACTTCCTGTCTTGGTGTATGCTAATCACAATAACCTTTTAAGCAAGCAAGGTGTTTGTGTTTACAACAGTTTTTCACTCAAGCTTGCATGGCTGTATGATGGTAAATAAAAGAGTGAGTGTCTTACCTGTTCTATTGTTGGGATATGTGTGATGTTTATAAAATGACTGGTAAATCTTTGGTAAATGCATATCTTCCTAAATGCAGTGCCAAAATCCAGTGTTGCTGTAATGTTTTATCAAACCACATACAAATATTTTGTATTTATTTACTGCAACACTTATTTTGCGCCTAAAGTAGCACAACTTCACTTAAAAGATGAGTCAAAAACTGTATGATAGTACTCGTGTACTGATTTCAATGAAACTTCAACAAGTAAACATTTAAGTTAAAATGAGGCCAAGAGATACCATCAAACATGTCTGACCACTTCTGAAAATTTGACTTTGCATAGAATCAGGTCATTGTTTTTTTCCCCCCCTCACAAGCCATAACACAATCATATTTGTAACTTAAGCTTATTTTATTTAGTCAGTTTTCTGAGAAATATGTGAATGCAACAGCAGTGCAGTAATAAAATGCAACTATCAGGCCCTGATGATGAACACCGTTATCAACTTCAATGCAACAAACTGCAATGTGCGTGAATGTTTTAAGTGTTTGTTGAACCAGAAGTCACTGTGCTTGTCTTGGCAGACGTAATCACCCAAATTACATCGCCTTCTGAATTGCACAACAGGATCTAAGAGTGTCAAGGCTTTCATTCTCGCTCTCCCTCCCTCCCACCCTCTCCCATTGGCTGTGGAGAGGTGGTACTGATGTCAGCGGCAGAGGGGTTGCCATGGAGACGGGCGCCACAGTGGCATTTCAAGAGGAGGGTTCATGGCAGAATGAAGCAGAGCATCAGCAACGGCTAAGAAATCAGGCAGGTCATGGAGTTGAAATCAAGATTAGAAAGACTCACCAGAGGGAGGAAAAACATTTAATTAACAATATGATGAAATGTTTACTAGAAATGTGTTAACTACATATGAAATGTGTTAGCTACATATACTAGTCATATCTTAAAACTATCAAATTAAAAACTTGATCTCAATAATGCTTTTTTCACACACAAAAAATTGGGCTGATTAATCACCAACCTTCCCTGTTTGCTGGTTTTATCCATTTTATCATTTTAAATTGAACATGTGTGTGTTTTGGACTGTTGATCAGGCAAAATTAGTTATCTGAAGATGCCACATTGAGGTCTTTGATAGGCATGTTACAATAATGTTTGGACTTTTTTAGATGATAAATTGACTAATTGTAAAAATGATCAATTGAGAATTAATATAATTGTTATTTGCAGCCCCCAAAAAAATAGAAGATTAGTGTAACTTGTGCTATTATTTACCACTGGGCAAGCTCCAAGCTTTAGCTGGGTTTATTTAAGCTTCTGACAGTCTTTACAACTTGACCTTTTAGGCAAACTGATTTCAAATCAAGAGAAAGCTTATAGCCAGTTTGTATGACATGATCAAATCGTATCAGATTTATACTGTACCAATGAGCTCTGAACCACAAAATACTGCTCAAATGTATCTTTTTTTTTTTATATGCTTCAATGTCTTTCAACTGGCATTATAACACAAACAAACATGTTAAACAACCACCAAATATGGCCCCAAATCCACTGAAATTGGAACCCTACAGTAAGAAGAGAAAAAAAAAAATAACTTAGTCGATTATCTCAAGATGCACTGATTCCATATTTGATACTGACTTGAAAAAGGCAGATCAGGTATCAGCCCTGAGCTAACCAGTCAAATACTACAATGATTTCTTTGTCAATTTAATGGTGAAATTTAATATTCCTTTAGGGGTCAGTCACTTCACGCAACACGATAAAAAGATTTTAAACATAGGAAAAAAAAAAGGGAGCACTGGTATTGAATGGGTACCCCAAAGATACCCTAAGTTAAGATATCAGAATTGATTGTACCAGGAATGCACTGCTCCAGCTCATCAAAACTTCAACCACTTAGATATACACCTTTAACAGGAGTCACTTCAGAAACATTCCCCCATGATCCAACTGTCCATGTGGGTGTGCTAAAAAGGCAGAGTATGCTCAGCTTCTGAATATCATCACGGAGGGTGATACAGTATCTTGCGATTGCGTAAGCCTGAGGGTGTTCACAAACTGAGGCTGGCGTTAAGGCTCAGTGCACTGCCAATATGTGCAGCCCTCAGCCACTGGAAAGCCCTGACATGCAACAGCCTAACAGTCAACAAGAGGCTATTGAAAACAAAAATGACAGACATGCCTCACAGTCAGCCGCCCACTTACCATATAGTCAAACACAATCAGATTTCGTAATACAGCCTATCCTGACACAAACTCCAAACTTTGTAGAGTAGCATACTGATTAGACCGTTCATTGTACAACTTGTACGAACTGGGGACTCGCAAACTGATTGTAATCCTCTAACCCACCTTGTTCTATTGCATGATCATTAAAAGGAGTCAGCACACCATGATGAACTGTTTTATCTTGGTTGAAATGCTAAAACTTTAGTACATTAGTCAATACCCGTTTTGGAATATGATCAGAAACACCCTGTAATCATGATTCAGCTTCTCAGAAAACACAAAAAAACTGAGAAATTACATGGAGAATCAAAGGCTTGTTGAACAGTGGAATTCAGATCAACTGTTGGTGACAAAACAAAATATTGCTGAAGGTTGCAGTTGTGACATCTTGTTAAGAAGCGATTGCTGCTGGATTGCATTTAGAAAGCAGAGAAAAGTGATTTAAGAACATAACATATTCGAGCAGATATAACAGCATCATCATGTAGCTCTAGTATCAGAGACATGGCACACTGATGAAGTGTTGTCCATCCCAGTTAGCATATATTTCAATAAGAACAACAGTAATAAAACCAATGACCAACTATAAATCCTTATCCACCAAGTTTTGCATCTTTGTCACAATGTTATGTTTGCTATCTCTGCATGATGATAAAAGCTAAAATGCCTTAGGACTGCCCACTGAAAACAATAAAAGCAGCAGAAAGAAGGACATAGAGACGGCGGAGAAAGCTGTTGACATGGTAACCGTAAACAGCATCTGTGCTTCAGGCTTCAATGTGTATCTGTTGGTTTTAAGTTGTTCTGGTATTACTTTGCAGGCTACATTGAGAGTGTAAATAGGTGGGTGCTTATTTGATCGACAGTCAAGATGGACGATCAAGGTTTCCACGTCAACAAATTGTTGATATTTTGGAGGTGTGTGTGTGTGCTCCTCTGCCAGCATCAGCGACATAGACATTAAGTTATACCTTAGTCGCGCAAGTGTGGCGTTTCTGTTGCTGCGTGGATTTCCTACACACCACAAACGTGCCTGGTGACGTACAGGGAGGGCTATCTCGGGACATAGCGCTGACAGATTTGGATTACCCTTGTTCAACATATGGGGAGAGTGTTGTTAAACATAACTATATAGGCTACTGATTTGATTAAAGCAAGTCAATGTTGGCAGTAGTGACGGCAAAATAGGTTACAGAATATTTTGTTCTGTTTGACAGGTGCAATATTTGAATAAATATTATATATCTGCATTGATGTCAAAACCTAGAGACTTTCAAACATCAACATGTAATTTATTAATATGCATTTGTGTCAAAATGACATTTAAATCTTTGCCTATTTTATTTTGCCCAGAAATGCTTCCAACACCTTCACGTGTCACATGAAAAATAGGCGTTGGTTCTATTTCTAGCATGCATGTGTTTACGGTGCTGCTCAAGCCGCATGCAAGACGTGTGTGTCACGCAGGCAGTGTGTAAGATGTAACCTGTTAACATGGGAGCCAAAATAAAAATGGACACGCCACACGGCTGACATGCTCACGAGACACATCCAGTGTGTAGCCGGCCTTAACCTGTCTGTGCATATCTGTAAAGACGCTTTTGCACAACTGCAGAAGCATAATTACCAAAGCTTGTGACCTATACATTTTTACTTTTATATCATTTTTAAAAACACAAAGTCTTTGTGATCTTTTCTAATTTTGTTCAAAATCTCTACTTGAAACATGTGCTTATGCTTAATTTTTTTTTTTTTATAAAATATGAACACAAATCCATCTTTTCGCACTCATTATACTTGTCCCAGGGGAAGCCATTGAAGATGGTAACACCAGTATACAGCGGTGCACTGCCACCACAAAAAACTTGAAAGCAACATGACAAACTATCTCAAAACTAGATGTCTTAAAAAGAATGCATCCAGACAGCACGTGCAAGGAGGCTGACACATTCCACCAATCCAACGCCAAAAAATAGAGACTCAACACCAAAGTAAAGAACTGGGCTTTTACATGTATATAAGTGGACAATATTGGACTGCTTACATAGCTTTTGGTGCTGGTATAAAATTAAAAAAATAAAAAAAGAAAAAAAAAAAGAAAAAAAAAAAAAAAAAAAAAAAAAAAAAAAAAAAAGGTGTTGATACGGCCATTCAAGGGCTACAAGATTTCTCTCAAAAACTCACAATCACAATTCTCTCTGAAATTACATGGTCAAACAGTGTATCGTATCGTATGTACAGTTGTTGTATAAGCACCCATATTAGCTCAAGTCTACCCCTGTCCAAATGAACCAAACAAAAACATTAAAAATGGTAAATTACAATTTTGGGCACCCGAGTAGGTCAGTTGGTAGAGCGGGCACCCATATATAGACAGGTTTCCTCCTTGATGTAGTGGCTGCAGGTTTGACTCCGACCTGCGACCCTTTGCTGCATGTCATTCCCCTCTCTCATTTCTTCAGCTGTCCTTTCCATAAAAGCCTAAAAATGCCCCATCGATGATCATGCATTTTGCTCCAGACAGCATCCCCTAACCATTATCTGGTCAACAGTTGGGTGAGAAGATCAACCTCAAAAAAGAAGACTGATAAATAAAGCAAAGTGTCAAAGGGCAGAACAAAATATTAACTTTATTGGGGGGCCCTAATGCTTTTCACATTACTGGAATTAGGCCTACTTTCAATTACCAGAAGAAGAAAGTGCACACTGGCTAGCATGAGTAAACAGAGAATGAAAAGAGCTCTGCTTACAGAAACTGAAACTATTAAAAGAAAGTTCAAGGAATAAAACGTTGCTGCCCACGCAGTTTGTCTGAAAGACGATCTCTTAGAGGAGAAGTGCAGAAACACCAGAGCTATGAGAGACCCACAAGTTACCACTTGTAACATAAACATAATTGTTGGCTAGGAGGACGACATGCCCAGTTTTACCTATAACAAAAAGGCTTTTTGTTGTCTTTGTGTGAGCAGAATTTGGGATAGGCCATGGCAGACACTGAGACTAGTTTTGACCTAATTTTCCTTAGGTTAGTTTGTACATACAGTGGTGTGAAAAAGTGTTTGCCCCCTTCCTCATTTCCTGTTCCTTTGCATGTTTGTCACACTTAAGTGTTTCAGAACATCAAACCAATTTAAACAATAGTCAAGGACAACACAAGTAAACACAAAATGCAATTTGTAAATGAAGGTGTTTATTATTAAAGGTGAAAAAAAATCCAAACCATCATGGCCCTGTGTGAAAAAGTGATTGCCCCCCTTGTTAAAACATACTATAACTGTGGTTGTCCACACCTGAGTTCAATTTCTCTAGCCACACCCAGGCCTGATTATTGCCACACCTGTTCACAATCAAGGCATCACTTAAATAGGAGCTGTTTGACACAGTAAGGTCCACCAGAAGATCCTTAAAAGCTACACATCATGCCGAGACCCAAAGAAATTCAGGAACAATTGAGAAAGAAAGTAATTGAGATCTATCAGTCTGGAAAGGGTTATAAAGCCATTTCCAAAGCTTTGGGAATCCAGCGAACCAAAGTGAGAGCCATTATCCACAAATGGCGAAGACATGGAACAGTGGTGAACCTTCCCAGGAGTGGCCGGCCGCCCAAAATTACCCCAAGAGCGCAGCGACGACTCATCCAAGAGGTCACAAAAGACCTCACAACAACGTCCAAAGAACTGCAGGCCTCACTTGCCTCAGTTAAGGTCAGCGTTCATGCCTCCACCATCAGGAAAAGACTGGGCAAAAATGGCCTGCATGGCAGAGTTCCAAGGAGAAAACCACTGCTGAGCAAAAAGAACATCAAAGCTCGTCTCAATTTCTCCACAACACATCTTGATGATCCCCAAGACTTTCGGGACAAGATTCTGTGGACCGATGAGACAAAAGTGGAACTCTTTGGAAGGTGTGTGTCCAAGTATATCTGGTGTAGAAGGAACACTGCATTTCATAAAAAGAACATTATACCAACAGTAAAATATGGTGGTGGTAGTGTGATGGTCTGGGGCTGTTTTGCTGCTTCAGGACCTGGAAGACTTGCCGTGATAAAAGGAACTATGAATTCTGCTGTCTACCAAGAGATCCTGAAGGAGAATGTCCGACCATCTGTTCGTGTACTCAAGCTGAAACGAACTTGGGTTCTGCAGCAGGACAATGATCCTAAACACACCAGCAAGTCCACCACCGAATGGCTGAAGAAAAACAAAATGAAGACTTTGGAGTGGCCTAGCCAAAGTCCTGACCTGAATCCTATTGAGATGTTGTGGTATGACCTTAAAAAGGCCGTTCATGCTCGAAAACCCTCTAATGTAACTGAATTAGGACAATTCTGCAAAGATGAGTGGGCCAAAATTCCTCCAGGACGCTGTAAAAGCCTCATTGCACATTATCGCAAACGCTTGGTTGCAGTTATTAGGGTTAGGGGGGCAATCACTTTTTCACACAGGGCCATGATGGTTTGGATTTTTTTTCACCTTTAATAATAAACACTTTCATTTACAAATTGCATTTTGTGTTTACTTGTGTTGTCCTTGACTATTGTTTAAATTGGTTTGATGTTCCGAAACACTTAAGTGTGACAAACATGCAAAGGAACAGGAAATGAGGAAGGGGGCAAACACTTTTTCACACCACTGTAGATGGACATAGATCAACATCAATGTAAATGTGCAGGGGTTAGCAAAACAGCTCATTTTCACCCCATAGTCCCAACAAAAAAAATCTCCTTATATTTGGGAAAGATATAGGCAATCAAAAAATGCATTCATATTGAGCATTAACGAAACATGATTAGTTGAGCATAAATTAAGACAAGTCAGCGATCACTATCAATTCATAATTAAAGCTTTAGTGCACAACTTTATAATAATGAACGTCCGTTTCATTCAAGCCTTTGCCAAATGAGTTGATACAAAGCTATACCCTGGGAATCCAGAGTTCTTGCAAGTTCTTGATGCCAGTTACTCTGGCATTGAGTAATTCTGCTCATTAACTATACCCTTGTAGGGGAGCTGCACCAATCACATCGGTGTATCTGATATAGGCGGGCCAGAGGCGAGCTAAACAGATGACGACAGTTTAATCTACCGGTTGTTATGGTGAATACAACCCTGACAGAGTCATCAGGACCCCGACGCGAAGCGGATGTGTCTTGAATAACCTGCCTCGCTCTACATTATCCCTTACTTAACGCATGCTATGGTAGGAGGTGGGCCCTGAGGCTGTAGCTAGACCTGTCTATACAATGCAGCAAATCCTCATATTTAAGAATGCGTAAAACAGTATGCATTTGTATTTTTTTGTTTTTAGCTAATTTTCTCAAATAATTTTGATATGAATTGCTGTTATGTTGCCCAGCTTCTAGCTTACCATCTCTCTACAGATTCCAATGGCAATCTCACAGACAAACTCTTTACAACTCCACATCCTTCCAACACTTGGGGCTTCATAGGTAGACTGTGCTTTATCAGGTCTGCTTTCCTTGAACTACACAGTACTGTATGTTCCAGTGGTTTGATGATAAGGGATCATACGATTGACAACCATGGATTTGGTGGGTTTTTCCAGTTTGCAGACAGAAAGATGTTAAACAACCTGCTGTGCCTCTATACTGAAGGCTATGTGTCAAGTCAGTGTTCTCAGAACAACAAGATCTACACTGCTGTTTGACACAAGAACAATATATTATGTAATACAGTACAGTGTGCACATTTAAGGTTGGTACAGTACCACAGGCTAAAGAAACAAGATTTGGTGTTTTTGAAAAAGGAGAGTCAAAATTACTGCATCTCAGATGCAGTAATTTGAGCATATTTGGGGTTAATTACACATTTAAGATAACAGACAAAGGGGTAAAAATCTGTATAGCACATACAAAATGTGCATGAATTGAGTTTTGATTAGTGTATTGTTCACTACACCCAATAGCATATCAGTTAGGTAGGAAATAATGCTTGCTTGTCTATAAATTCCTTCATATACAGTGTGTAACCAGCCATCAGCATCAGCTACTGAAACAAATGTACAAGAAAATAATCTTGAGGTACTTATGCAAGTACATTTTCAGACACATATCACCAAAATAAACCTATGCATAGAGTGAATGTAGAAATTGATATAGCAAAGAGAAAATAAGACGAAGTAGTATGAAATTAGTAGAAATTCTGTATTGATTACAACATATATGATGAAATATTAAAATGGGTATTGCTACAGTAGTTAGGGAGATAGAAACTACAAGCAAGTCTAAACATATAGTGTACAGCTACTATGGGTGATAAATAAGGTGTAGTATAATCAGATTAGTATAAAATCTCTATTGATTACAACTAAAAACCTGTATATTAGATTGTGAAGTATTAAAAAGGTCAAGTCTGGGAGAAAGACATAAAGTGAACTGAAATAAGTGTAAATTTGAAGTGGAGAATTGCACACACCCTGTTGGGTGCCTGGTGTAGGAATATTCTTGACAAAAAAAAATCAAATGTGTTTTATAAGGTGCGTGTTAACCTTATAGATGATGCAAATCATATTCAGTTAAAAGCGACGCAAATTACATTTTAGACAAACATTACATTATTATTAGGTGTACCACATAAACATGACTATTAGCCTAACTACAGTGACTTAAAGACGATATAACAAGCCACCAAAAGTCAAGCCAATTCAGTCGTGATTTCATGTTTTTACTCGCAAACATACGCTGTCTTAAATAAACCAACATCGGTTTCACGCTGTTGCTTGCTAGCTCAAACATTACATTTGGCTAAGTTAGTTACGTTGAGTCAAAAAGAAAAGGTGTAAACCCTAGCGTTATACGTTGTGTCTAAAAAACTAGGTAGGTTGAACAGTCTTTGCGTACACTTACCACACCATGCCGTAGGCTCCCTCCCCAATGTAGGAGAGGTTGCTGTACCGAGGCCCGACGTCGAAGGCCTGTCCGCGGACCAGCTCCGTTCCCGACCCGGGGCTGGGGCCGCAGCCAGCAGGGGCAGAAACCGCAGCTGTCGCCATTATGAGCTCTGGCTTTTTTTTTTTTTTTTTTACAAGGCTATCAAATAAAAAACAGCAACTTAGATTAGAAAACAAATCAATGTGTGTTTATATCCGTCGTCGCTGTGACTGCAACAGTTTTCGGTGTTGTAGAGGCCTTAACTTAGTGTTTTTCTTCTTTCCGTTAATGTGCGTTCAGAGCGACCACACCACTGCTGTGCTGTCGCAGGCAGGAGCGAGTAGCGGAGAGGTTGGTGCTGCAGGAAATAACTGAGGCGGTCGTCATGTGATCCGGTGTTTTCTTTTTTCCCCTTTTTCTTTTTTTGGATGGCCAGGTTTACCTTCAGGTACTGCCTCCACTCAGCATCACATGCACGAACAGTCAAGGGATATTAAGTTGTGGAAGATGCATTCAATAGCCATACATGAGGTTCGTAGGGTGGAGTTACTGCAGGGGGCACCAAATTATTGTTTGATTGAAAAAAACATATACGTTTCTTTTTTTTTTTACATTTAACATATTTATGAAAACTTACATTAACATGAATCTAACATATTATCAGCAATGATGAATTGCCTACTTTGTGATTTTTTGGTAGGCCATCCACAGATACAGATTCACTGTGCCACATGGATGTTGCACATTAAAACATGATGTATATATATATATATATATATATATATATATATATATGTGTGTGTGTGTGTGTGTCATTGCAACAATTATTATTTTAATAGCTTAGTATTGTATTTAGGTCACCCTACACGTTATTGTGGGGCCATTTTATTATGCAACTAAATTGTATACAATAGCAGTCGGGGTCCCTGCTCCGTCTTTCTTTTAGCTATGGGGTCCAGCCTTAAAAACGTTGAAGACCCCTGTATCAGTGGATCAGTTACATATCTGTTGCTTGACAGTATCCACACTGGAGGTCTGTAGTTCTCCCCTCCTGACATTTGCCTCCCACTCTTCAGCCATCTGATGGTTTTGGCCCCTCAGTGTAAGGTGCTGACAAAGCTGAATGGTCCCTTTCACCATCCCATTTTGGACTTAATTTGCAGTTTATGTCCTCCAGAAAACAAGACATATCCTTTTACCATTGAGGTAAACTTAATAAAATAAATACAAATAAAACAAGAAAGAATTTTCTTTAAATAAAAAGAGAAAAAGTTGTCATTGGCAGGGATTTTACAGGAATGAAAGAGGTCAGAGATTTTGTGTTTGCAAATGAAAAAAGTAAATTAGAACTGAAATAATTAGTCCATTAAGTACCAGCTTCTTAAATATGTGTATTTTCTAATTTTTTTTGTTATTATTTTGTATTTATTTTGTAAGTTCAACATCTTTGAAATTCAGATCAGTATCATTTTGTTCTAATGTAATCACTCGGTTTTTCCACAGACACAGATTAACAATTAACTAAACTGCCTCTTGCTGCAGCTAAAACCAAAAATTTAAATTTAGTATATAATAATAGCATTCATGGCGGTGCAACATTTTGAGTCAGACATATCAGCAGTATCTTAATAAGTTTTTTCTGATGAACATCTTTCATGCTGAAGCTGCATCAAAACCTGAAGCACAATCTCAGATTGGAGAAATTAAAATCATGTCATTGTCATTGTGTCAGTGACAGACAGAGGAGTTCATGGCATCCTCACCTCTAGGAGGCAGTGTACACGAAACATTAACAAGAGCAGAGTAAGAGAGAGGAAGCTCTGCTGCGAGAGAGAGAGAGAGAGAGAGAGAGAGAGAGAGAGAGAGAGAGAGAGAGAGAGAGAGAGAGAGAGAGAAAGAGAAAAGACTATTGTCAAGTTTACAGGAGTTAGTGGCGGCAGCACCTCTTCCTGTATACGGTAGCCTACTAATTAAAATTAATTAGTTTAATTAATTAAATTAATTCATTACAAGAATCAGGGAAGTTTAAAATGTCCCGAATAGGTTTCATTTTATCGGGATGTTACATGAATATTATTATTACAGCCGTTTTTCAAATGTTGTTAAAAATAATGGAAATGTTTTATATCTTAGCAAGCAGGTAGGTTTTTTCTTCTAATATTTTTTTTTATTTCTGCTTATAGCAAATTTTGCCAGTGTTTCTGTTGTGGACAGATTAACTCAACTCAACCTTATTTATACAGCACTTTATAGAGTTGATCCAAAGTGCTCTACAGCACAGTGAGGAAAACAAAACAGAAGAAAAGACAACACAAAAAGAATAAAAAAAAAAAAAGACACATAAATAATACTAATAATAACTACAACATTTAAAATTTCGTAGATTTTTCAAATTAAATTTTTTTTGGGTTTAACATTCAGTTTATATACCTTTTCTAACTCTTAGGTTTTTTTAAATAAAATAAAAAAGTTTTAATTATTATTTAGTTTTCTTCTTTTCTGTTTTTGTTTTGTGAAAATGTATTAATTATTATAACAATAAAGTGTACTATGTGTTTGTTTTAATGTCACCTCATTTAAAAACATTTAGTGGTAGTAGGTAGTATTATAAATAAATTATTTCATGGAAATCATGAGCTCTGAAATTATATTTTGAAATGGTCATGATTCGGCTTTTGTTGTGAAAGGTTAACCGGAAGTTAAAAGCGTTTAGCCGTTAGCTTGTTCGCTCCGTTAAAACTCTTTAGCGCTGCCCTTGACTGATCCACGTGAGTCAATTTAGCCAACCCCATGCCAAACCTAGCCGGTAGCTAGCTAGCTAAACTAACTCGCTGAATAAACTCGGCGAGGCTTTGCTAATATGTCCCGTAACAGTACATATCTGTTGTTTTTACTTCAGCGTTGTGTCGCAGTAAGAAAGGTAACGTTACCGAGAGGTATTAAAACAAGATGCAGCAGCGTGTTGTGCGGGTTTCTCCAGCAGCCGACATGGACATCAACAACACGGGCAGTCTGTCAACTGCAGTCCGCAGTGACAACCAGCCGGTACAGCTTTTGTACCAAGGTGAGTCCCATACAGAAGGCTGGTAACGTTAGTGACGGATTACTGTTAAGTTCGTATATCCTTTTTATGTTGCTTGACGTTATATTTCTACTAGTAAGTTACTATTTTACTTAAGTAAAAATGGCAGTGTAAAAATACTAGCTACGCTAAGTAAAAGCCCTGCATTTTGTAGAAGTACAGACTATTCTCATCAAAATGTACTTAAAGTAACGTTGCCAAAAGTATAAATAGGTTACTCATTAACTATGCATTTTAGAATAATAAATTGTTGTATGATGATAATGCGTTCATGCGTAATGTTTTAGTTACATCTTAATATTGCAGCTTGTAAAGGTGGAGCTAATTTTAAAAAGTAAAGTACTACTACTTTATACACGTACTTTTATTTGTTTATTATGTATTATTTATCTAAATACACCAAGTAACTAGTAACTAATATCAGATAAATGTAGTCAAGTAAAAAGTACAATACTTATCTTTAAAATGTAGTAGTTTGCAAATCTAAAGTAACATATAATGGAAATACTAAGTAAAGTACAGTACGTGAGTAAATGTACTTACTTACTTTCCACCACTGGATTTTAAAATACCAGGAAAAAAACTAAATAAAACTTAACTGTTCATTAAAAAAAAAAAAATGGTTCCTTGATCCATTAACGGCAACACTTTTACAGGTTAAATAGAATATAATTTGTGGCTAAATAATCCTATTTTCCATCGTGTCTTCCAGACAGGAGAACCTTGTGAAGATGATTACCCACCACTGCCGGACTATCAGTCTGACCCAGAACCAGAGAAGAAGGAGGTGTACATCGTGCAGGTAAAAGGTCTCCCCTGGTCGTGCTCGGCTCAGGACCTCCTGCAGTTCTTCCCAGGTGAGAGTTTGGATCTGGGAACAGTCAGTGAGGGACACCTCTAGTTATATTTGCTTATCACAGATACATCAGTATTGGGGGTGTATGTTGGAGATTCAAATGAAAAAACAGTATTTAAGTACTTTATAGCCTTTTTTTTCATGTATTTTTTTATGCTTATTTTTCACAGGTTACATTTGTGTTTTTATTCAGTTTAAATGTAAGGATTTAGGTTTTATTTTTTAGTGAAGTTTATTGTTCATAATTTGTCACTTTATGTTAATGTTATATTTGACAGGAAAGATTACTGTCCAGCTGTTAAAGGGGCGCTATGCAGTTTTAGCCATTTTGCTTTTTGCTCGCGGGTTTCTCTATAGAGCTCCCCTTACAGCTTCGAAATAGATATTTGGCAGCTCCTATGTTCACTTGTGTCTGACTCCTCGCTCGGTCAGTCCGCCGTTTCATATTTCTCCGTTCCTCCGTTCCTAGCTTTCTGCTTCTTTTTTACCTGCTCAGCCATGACGATAGTGTGAAAAACTCCATTGCTACTTTGTTAGCCGTTTCCTGAATGGGTGTATGTGTGCAGTGCTGTGAAGCAATTCGTTAAATCGCGAGACCTGATATCACAAAAGTTTTCCTGCTTATTGGCACTAGGGGGGCGAGACAACCACCAATCAACTCGAAAAAGTCATATAACCATTCCAATGACTCCGAAGCTGTTCAGTTAAGGTAAATTAAGCTGAACAAAAACTGCATAGTTCCCCTTTAAAACATCCTGCCTCGGTAAATACTGTTTCTTTATCATAACTTTTTAACCTGTAAATCAGTGTCAAAAATAGTTGTCTTATGTGGAAAGCATTATTGTGCACTATACTATGAAATTATTACTAGATTAAAAAGGTTGAAGGAATCTGAGGGCACCAGAGAGAGTTATGTTTAAAAAACCTTCAACATCTTCTTGGCTATAAAGTCATTCAAACATACCATGCCAAACATTGGCATATTTCAATGATTTTATAGCCAAGAAGATATTAAAGGCTTTTTTTAACCCCCTCAAGTGCCTCAGATTCCTACAACCTTTTTAAACTAGCAGGATACCCAAACTGAAGAGCACCAGAAGGACAATTTCTACATAGCCGAGCAGCGCTTCATGCAGAATGTATTGTGAATATGAAATTATTACGTTTGCTGTCCTGAGTGACCAACCTAAAAAAGCAAACAGACAGAAAAACCTAGTTGTCAACTGTCAGTATACAACTAATGAAAGCAGTTACATGTTAATTCTGTAAAAAATAAATATTATACATAACATAAAGTATTATTGTGCTTCAGAGTGTAGGATCCGTGACGGTGTAAAGGGTATACATCTCACTGTGGACAGGCTGGGGAGGTCGTCGGGACAAGCCTTCATCGAGATGGAGCACGAGGAGGACGTCAGCAAAGCTCTGGAGAAGCACCGACACTACCTCGGTCCACGATATGTTGAAGGTTTGTCTCTTTGTCTCCCAACCTGGTCGAAGTCCAGATGCTGCTTGGACATTGACACGGCATAGCAGGAAAATACCAGGGTTAAATGATGAAATAATGGTTTGATCCAGCTTCTTCAGTTTCAGGGTCCTGCTTGTTATTTCTGCTGACTCACTGTCATTGCTTACTGGGAAATTTGAATAAGAAAGAGCCATACTTCATCATCATCATCATTAACACAATAATACTGTACTGTAAATAAGGTAAAACATTACTGTTTAAATGGTAAAAAAAAACAGATGCTCATGTGTGTTTTTGCAGTGTATGAAGTAACAAACAGTGATGCTGAAGCCATCCTGAAGAAAGCCGTCCAGGCTCCAGCTGAAAACGGGGTGGTGCGGCTCAGAGGTCTCCCCTTCTCCTGCACCGAGGCAGACATCGTCCAGTTTTTTTCAGGTAAACTTCTCCCACCTCCACATTTACTGGAAACACTGGCAGTAATGCCACTGATCAAAGACTCAGTGAAATGACCATCTTTTGCTTCCATACTGAAACATATTTGTAAAAATGAATAATTTGTAGACTGTATAATTTAAAGTGGAATAAGTTTTTTTTATCACTCGAAAATAGACAGGGTAAGATTTTTGCCAACAGACAACCAAACACCAACTTAATCATAAAGCTACATTGTGTAAGAATTTTATCTAGCCGTGAAATTTTATGACTACCATCTGAATATGACTTTCTAGCCCCTCCCAATCCGAGTGTGTTTTAACTCCTTTGGTGGCCGTATGATTCCAAGAACTATGACTTCATCCGTGAGTGCCCCTACCAATTAAATAATAGTTTTACGTTATTTTGGTACCATTTCATGGCTGACATCAGCTATCAGGTTCCCATACATATGCAAGCTAATGTTAGTTAAGTATCAGCGCTATCGTTATTCTGTACATTGTATGAGATCAATAGTGTGAGGCGATGTTTACAGCGTAGGAGAGAAGCAACGGAGGTTTGTGTTTTTAATATATTTCTCTGAGCAGTAACAATGTCAATGAAACCAAAATTAGCTCTTAATATCTCCATCGTTTACACACAGCTGTTCTAGCTGTAGCTAGTCTGTGTTACAACTACACATGACGTGAGTTGTCTGCCAGGGAAATCACAACACATATGATTACGTTTATGTGACAAGGTAGACAATCCTTTCTTATCATTGACACGAGGAAAGAAGGAGAAGTATCCTAGACGTCGTTCTAGCATTATGCACGACTAGGTGGAGAGATTATATCTCCAACCTGGCCTGGGAACGCCTCGGGATCCCCCAGTCGGAGATGGTTGATGTGGCTCGGGAAAGGGAAGTTTGGGGTCCCCTGCTGGAGCTGCTGCCCCAGCGACCCGATACCGGATAAGCGGATGAAGATGGATGGATGGATGGATGGATGCTATAAAACTTAGAATTTACACAAATAGGCAGAATTACCTTTTCAGAAGAAAGCAGGCAACTTCAGCGTCCCTTTTTAAAATCCATTTTGGGAAAAGCCACTCCAATATTAACTTTGGTTTCTTGTTGCTTTGCCTGTCGTGTTGTTGTTTTAATTATCTTTTTAACTTCCTTGGCGACTCCTTTACATGTCCCAGAGAAAAGGCTTTAAATCTGACGGCAGTTGCGAGTAATCTCCCCTTGGCATTTGTTGAGTGTAAAAGCTCGAAATGCGGAGGTATGTCCCTCTTTGGCTAATGTATTTTAAAGATGAAGGCGCAACATGGCTGCCACATTCGAGTGAGTTGCTCGTAAGTATTCTGAATGATTCTGAATGGCACATTCTACGCGTACAAGAATACTTTGATTAGTTGGTGGAAGTAATTACACATGAATGAGCATATATTCATGAAAGAATAAAGTTTTTTTATTTATTTTTTGCCATGAATCAACTCAAAAATTTACACAATGGAGCTTTAAGAAATTGCTATTACAACACACAAATAGACAAGCCCAATGTAGTTTTACATGACTGGAAAGGTTACCTGGTTGCCCTGAACTACATTTGATTGGGTTAAATTAATCTATACGTGCCTCAGTGGAGGATGAGTTTATAAGAAATATTTTACAAAAAGAGAATAGGGATTCAAAACTTCACAAACAAAAATTAAAAAGGTATTTTTTGTTTAATGACAAAAGTAAAATTTAGTATCTTTTTGTGTCTTTCAGGTTTGGATGTAGTGGAGAATGGGATCACCATTGTCACAGACCACAAAGGCAGAAACTCTGGAGAGGCCTTTGTGCAATTCTCCTCTCAAGAAGCAGCCGAGGAAGCTCTGAAGAGAGACAGAGAAATCATTGGAAATAGGTAGGAGGCCGTGCATGCTCACATTAAAGGTCCCATGGCAGGAAAATTTTGCTCTGAGTATTTTTTTATTTTTTTTTTAAACATTAATAAGTTCCCCCCGCCTGCCTTTGGTCCCCCAGTGGCTTGAAATGGTGATAGGTGTAAACCGAGCCCTGGGTGTTTTGCTCTTCATTTGAAAAAAATGAAAGCTCAGATGGGCTGATCTGGAATCTTGCTCTTTATGGGGTCATAAGGGGCAAGGTTACCTCCCCTTTCTTTGCTTTGCCCACTCAAAGAATTTGGCCCATGAGAGAGAGACATCATGACTTTCAAACAAGCAAAGTGGCAGTTGGTCAAGGCCACGCCACCCAGCCTCCACCTTGCCCCCCCCCTCCCTCTCCTCCTCAAAAGCTACAGACCGAGAAATGGCACATCCTAAGGAAAGTTAATTGTGGGACTGGCTCTAGTGGCTGTAATTCTGCACCAAGGCTGCGTTTTGGGAAAGCAACTTCAGATATGGTATTAGGGGACCACTAAGGTCTATATAAAAGCATCCAAAGAGCACCTGGTCATGGGACCTTTAAGGCCTGTACCGACGTGATAATCCTGTGTCAAATGTTAAAGGGGTTGTACTCGACATTCAGAACATTAATATACAGTAGGAGCAAACAAATATTTGCTATGTAAGGATATAGGGGAGTAATGGAGTCCTGAGAGGCGAAGGAAGTCACACTCCCTCTGTGTGTGTTGTAATCCACGCTTCTTTGATTAAAAAAAACTTAATGAGGAGCGGTCTGTGAGAGCTGTGATGAGGCACTCCCAGCCCGCAGTTTCTTTTCTGTATTTTGAGTGCAGACCCTTTTAATCTAAAGGTGACTGGTGACTCACTCGTGGCTTTTAGACATTTTAGAAATCTGATTTTTGACCTCCAAACTTCTACTTGTAATTGCTTTACATAGAGGTATTTCTTTTGCATCCTGGTTGTCCTGATCTGTTCATGAAATAGTTTTTCCATTTTGTAAAGTTTAAGTGTCTTTCGATGTTCTTATGATGGTGTTGCTTCCTTTTTATGCGTTGTTTTCTGACTCAATCTTCTTGATCTCTCAAGTTTAACTAAAGGTTGAATGAAAATAAACCATTTTGGTTTTGCAGATACATCGAGGTGTTTCCCAGCAGAAGTGACCAAATTAGTTCTAGTTGGAGGAAGAGGACGAGTTCAGCTTCTAATCACACCAGCACTCAGTCCGCGAACAGGACTGTCTCTGCCTCACAGACCAGAACTGGTAAGGGGATTTTAGGCTAATTACATTGAGTTTTTAAGTTTCCCCTCTCCCCTAAAATAACACAGCATTTAAAAAAAAAAAAAAAAACAATAATGAAAAGATTAAGAAAAAGAAACATTTTAAACAGCAGGGTAAAAATCAGACTCAAACTTAAGATTTTTTTTTTTTTGGTATACTTTCTTTAAAGGGACTTTGATGCATAACCAGCACCTCATTTAATCTTTCTCTCCGTTTTTTTTCTCCCATTCTTGTGACCGCGATAAAACCCCCTTATATGAATTGCTTCAAATTTGGCACAAATATCCACTTGGACCCAAGGATGAAGCGATTAGATCAGGGTTGTTAAACATATGGCCCTTGGGCCAGAACAGGCCCACCAAAGGGTCCAATTAGGCCCACTGCATGACTTAGCAGAGTGTGAAAATTGCAGTGAGATCTTTAGATAATAAACGTTTTGCTCTTTGTGCACACATCAGTAGTTTTTTTTTTTTTTTTTTTTTGTTTATCGTGGTGTAAACTTGTGATTCTGCTCCATAAGGATCCGCTCAGAGCTCGGCCTCGCCACTTCACTACATCCACATGAGAGGACTTCCTTTCCAGGTGTCCGGAGAAGACATTGTTAAGGTAAAACATCCAGATACTGTTGACAAGTTGAAGCTGGTTGTGTTGTTGCATTAGTTGTCACTATGTACATTATTTTATATTGTATGTGTTTGTTCTTCTCTTGCAGTTTTTCTCTCCTCTAATCGTGTCAAAGATCCTGATTGAATGTGGTCCTGAAGGGAGGCTGAGCGGAGAAGCCGACGTTTACTTCAGCTGCCACCAAGACGCTTTGACCGCCATGTCTAGAGACAGGCAGCACATAGGTGAGACTGATGGAGAGCATTTAAGACCATAGATAGATACTAATGTCTTTGCATATTTATCTATATTTCTTCAATATTCAAATAAGAATTAGATCACTTGTTTTGAGTATAAACTGCTTTTCATCTTTAAATAAGACTTGATATGATGTTGGGTGTGCAATGTCAGATGTTTACTATAATTGTTCAGAATGTTTGAGCAAGTATTTATATAGCCTTTTTTTTCTCTCTACAACTCTGAATGATTCAAAATTGGATGGCAGTTTGTCCATAGCTGGCACAACAACATGAGGAAAATAAACAGTCAAAACCCAGTGATCATCACTATTAAAACCTTAATATTCTTCACAGGAGTCACAAAGTTTCCAAAAATATGTTGTCATTTCAATAAAGTGAAAATCAGATAAGAAGTAAAATCTCGTTTTATGTATTTAAATCATTAAAGCATCATAAATGCAACGTGATTTAATGTCAGCATAATCGCTTTCTGGTCTGTTAAGACGTAATATATATGAAATATATAAATGTCTGCGAGAGCTTAACTGTACTGAACTTTCTCTAATTTGTAGGAGAAAGATACATCGAGTTATTCCTGAACTCTGCACCAGACTCTGATGGAAGGAGGTGAGAAACACTGAATTAGAACTAGAGAGTTGGAAACTCAAGTTTCTTAACAGAAAAATACTCTTATTTTTATATTTCTAATTCACATTTTTAGGGAAGATATGAATGAGACAAAATTCTGCAATTTAGTGGGTGTGCCTGTTTCTCTAAACTGGATTACTGTAACTACAACCCACCAACTGGGAATTTCCAGCTTTTAATGGAACAAAGAATGCACACACAGTTTCAGTGCTGATTTCCTTTGAAGAGTATTTTGATATATTTCAATTTGAATTGACTGAGTCAATTGAGTTTTACCTTCTCCAACAAATGTTGCTGTTAATTCTTAACCCCAGATGTGATTTAACATGCTGTATTTTCTCCTGCAGGTGATTGCAGACACACAGATGCCTGAACCACATGTACACAGGACTATTGTATGTATTATCCAACCTGACTCGTAAATCAAATAATAAACATTTCTTGTGTCATAAGAATTCTGTTTTCACTGTCTCTTTAAATTAAAGGGAGTTATTACAGCTTGAGATCAACATAGACTAATGTTACAAATGTTGAAATTTGGCACAAACTGCAGCTTTCTTTCTCAGCAGATAATGTGGAGATGAGAAGTACATAAGAGTCAGGACATGTTAAATTTAGAGATTTTTTTTTTCAAAACCTTTGCGAACCATTTTTTGTTCTTAAAATCAACATGACATAAGAAAACGTGTGATATTTAGATGAGCTTTATTTGATATTGTTGGTGATGATACAGGCTTAATATGTTGAAGGAGAACTTGCTGTCTCAAGTTGGGAGTTTGCAAAATTAGAAGAATCAACATTTGAAATTTAGGGGTGGCATAGTATTGCAACATTTTCTGTGGCAATACTGTATCGATACAGACACCAAGTATCTATCTATTATAATATGTGTTGGTCAGTTTGTCTCCTTGACAATCCCATTTTGCAGCAATAAAATGGAAGTGAGATGAACAAACAGAAATGTACCTTTTAAGATAAAACAGATGTTGATAAAGTTTCCTTTTGGAGATACGATTTGAAATTGGGAAAAATGTAATATCAATATTGTGACATAAGTATTGTGATGATATTGTGAGGCCTCTGGTGATTCCCCAATTGAAATGTAGCTTGATTACAGGGACACATAATTTGTGAAGTGCTTTAAAAAAAGAGGCTAAAGAGTATTTTGTTTTTATCTGCAAAAATGTTTCTATACACAAAATAATTCAAAAGGTACCACTTGATTAAGTGAAGGTGGTATTTGATGGACTGAGCTCTTTATGCTGCACAAAGGTGAAACGCAGGTTAAAATAATCCAGAGTCATACACCGGTAAAATTAATAAAAGTTTATTGTTGATCCTAGAAGCATTTCCATCTCACGTGTTAGTTTCAACAAGAACGACTAAACTGGTTTTACCAAGCTTCTAATTAATTTATATAAATCAACAAAACATAGAAACAGCCGATATGCCCACTTCAAACCAGTCAGGCAGAGAGCCATGCATTCTAGAAGTGCAGTAATATTTTAAGACGTTTGGAAAAACGTTTGATTATCCAGAGAAAAGACTAGAATCTAATATCTATAAAAGCTGGACTGTGATTTTAACGGCTGCACTGTTGGAGATCAAATAGACTGATTTGACAAAATATTCCTTGTCAACAGGAAATGATTTTTCTTTTAGCCATTTAGTTAATGCCACTTGGACATACACTTATTAGCCTTTTTTTTTGTTTTTGTTTTTTTATTTTGCTGAGAGCGATACCACTGTCTGTACGATAAACGTGAAGCTGCAGCTAGTTAGCTTAGCATAAAGACCATCTGGCTTAGTCAAAAGGTAACACAATCGACCTAGCAGCACCTCTAAAGCTCAATAATCAACCCAAGAAATAGTACACTTTGTCAATTTTTATACAGATTAAACAAGATATAACCTGTTAAAGCAACACCAAAGATTCTTTTGTACCTTAAAATAATGTTTCCAAAATCGTTTTCAGTGGTTCATCAACTCGTAACAGGATGAACGGCACTCCTGCATTCACTATTCGTCTCTCTACCGGCTATAACCGCACTATGCAAGTTTGCCAGATCAGGTAGCGGATCTGCAGTTCCAATGAGACAGCGGTAATGGACAATTCATCTTCCAACCCGTAGGGGGACCGAAGAGGAAAAGTGCTTTGGTGTTGCTTTAACGAGGGAATAAGTTCCTCTAGTTTCCAGTCTTTGTGCTGAGCTAAATGGTTGCTGGCGGACTTGAGTGATATCAATCGTCTCATCTAACTTCCCGCAAGACAGACTAAGCGCACTGCCCAAAAAACGTCAAACGGCAAAATCAGGTCTCTTCTACAGTCTCAACACCAAAGCTGGATGATATGTCCATCAAATATTGATATCATGCTAAAAGACTAGATTCTGGTTATCATGACATTGTCATATAACTTAAATATTTATATTTTTCTGGTCATACATTTTATTAGTTGTACAATTGTTTTTTAACTCAGACTGAGTTTTTTACTAATGTATGATAAGTATATAAAAAGCTTTTGACAGCACACGCTCTTTCCCAAAATATTGACACATAATATAGTATAATATAGTACTGGTCAAAAATGTTTGGGATATTTGATTTTGTCAGCATCAGCCTCAATCATAAAATTCATGCTTCATCTAAGTAAAATGATACATCACATACTGATATGTATATGATTAACAGCTGTGTTGTAATGGAGCCCAGTTATGGCTTACACAAACAAAAAAACAAGTCAGTTTTTTCCTTCTTCCTTTTCCCCATCTTTTAAAACTAAATTATATAAAATACATACAGCCAGGTGGCCTTTTAATCAATAATCCACTTAGTGGACATTGTGGTAAGTCCATTTTTTTTTAATGCATGAGATGATTAAAGTTGTCTTTTTATATCAGTAATCTCCGGCCAGGTGCCATTTTCAGCTTTTTTGAGTGCAGGTTTTCAAGAATACCACAGCAGTTCAACACACACTTTCAGCCAGAAAGGAAGAATTATGGCCAAACCAGTATTTGAAAAATGAAAACCTGAATTCAATCAGCTTTAGTGGCACATGTGTGAACGTTGCTAACTTAATCTGATCGGACTCCATCAGACCTTTCATTATGTCTCGAGTCACAAAGTCAAAAAGTGCATTTTTGTAGTGCCAGTTTTACAAATGAATGCCTCTGGATTCCCGTGTCTGATCATCATGTCCATGAGTCGTTTCATGTTGGTGTTGAAGCGTATTGTTGGAGTAAACGAGAGAAGCAGGCGGTACACACAGTCTCTGGGAGAATGGAGGAAGGTAACGGCAGCTCGTTGGACACACAGCTCTCACAGAAAATGCCGCTGCAGTTCTTACACTGTTTCTAGAGACAGGAAAAAAGGATAATAACAGAGAAAATTAAGGTTGCTTAAAGTGCTCTTCTTATGCTCATTTTCAGGTTCATAATTGTATTTAGAGGTTGTGACAGAATAGGTTTGTGGTTTAATTTTTTAATTCAAAATACATCATATTTTTGTTGTACTGCAGCTCCTCTTTTCACCCTGTGTGTTGAGCTCTCTGTTTTATCTACAGAGTGAGGCATCTCACTTCTGTTCCATCTTTGTTGGGAGTTGCACATGCGCAGTAGCTAGGTTAGCACTGCTAGCTAGTCAGTTGCAGAGTATGAGGGCGTGCCACGCCAGCAGCTAGGTGACCATTATAACGTGTGTTACAAAGTGTCGCACGTTTGTCACGGAAGTAAAGGCTGGACTACAATAGAGCTGTTTGGAGCAGTTTGTGAACAGAGTTTTCTCTGGAAGATGGAAAGTCTCTTTGGGGTGTACTTTGGGCTTTTTCACTTTGTAAACCAATAACGTGTACAAAAATATATATAATACAAAAAAGAAAAGGGGAAAATGCCGAAAAGCATAATATGAGCACTTTAAATCTAAGAAAGCTGGCTGAGTCTTTACCTCACAGTCTAATGTGTCTCCATTAAGCCTTTAAGTGAAATCATGACCTAAGTTACTCGTCATTTCAACCAATTCAGCAACCAACATTTCAATAACTCTTCCAGCACTTTGGCTGTTGCCCCTAAACTAAAAAGGTCCAATACACAATCTGACACTTCCTTTTATTTTAACTAAGGGAAAATGTTTAACTACGGGAAATTTTGACCCGACGATGGCACTAGATGCAAGTGGAGGGGATCACCAAAGATGAAATGAAGATTTAATTCTGAAGACGACAAGAACCTCTAAATCAAACTTCACTTAGAAAACATAATTTATCTAAAAATCCCTTTTTGAACATTTAATTTGATCACTGATTGTTAGTTCCTTTAAAAACATTCAAAGACTGGGCCGCAAGAAGCTTTCATGAACAAATATTGTACTTTTTTTTATTTATTTTTTTTGTTATAGACAAGAAGGTCAGAATAATCTTCCATCCTCATACCTTTGTCTTCAGGAGGGAGTCGTCCTGCTCACACATCGTACAGATGGAAGGCTGACTGATCTCCATGGAGGACTCGTCCTGCAATAATATGACGTTAATTATATTATGGGATTTTTGGAATATACATTCAACACTAGTACTACAATGCTAGTTGACGGTTACATCTTTTTCTTCAGATCTTGTTTTCATTGTTATAGTACAAACTTCACTGCATTAATGACAATGATATAAGTGAAGAGTTTTTTTTTTTTTAATACTTGGATAATAAATACTTGGAAGTTTTACTTCTTACATAATAAATAAAACAATAAAACCCAATAATAAACAGATCTATGTTAAGATAACTATACATTTTCTTCAGTGCATTTTAGAGCTTACCTGTTCGTCCTCGTGGTGTGACCGGGAGGACCTTAAAAGGAAAAGGAATAAAATAAATGAATAAATAAATATTCCTCAAATGATTATATTTTTTTGAAAAGCTGTCGTTCTTAACATTTCTTACAAGCTAGAGCTCAGACTTGTTTGGTCCTCTGCTGCTGTGTGTAACTGGTCAGTCTCCCTTTTGAGTGATGGAGATTCTGGGGGATGCTGTTGGTGAAACACACACACACCCACACCCACACACACACACACACACACACACACACGCAGACACAGACAGACACACACGCACACGCAGACACAGACAGACACAGACAGACACAGACAGATGTATCAAGGCTTTAACTTTATCTTTCATTTTGCACAATCATGACCTCAGGTTTACTTGTATGTTCTGTGGGAGTCTCCTCTCTCTCCGAAGAGTACTGGAGTGTACGGACGCAGCGTCGAGATGGTGCGCACTACTTCGCTCTCGCTCTTTTCTCAGCTCCAACTCCAGATTAGACCTAAAACAAGACAAACACAATGCAGTGAACACAAGTTTTCTTTCCCAAGAAAAAAACATGCAGAATTCAAATGATCTGATGTCTTCTCAAGACAAATATCCCAAAGACAAATAATAAATAAAGAAAAATGTATGCCACATGCGGCAGGATTTAGAATGACCATAAACTAAAAATACCATGACTTATAAAGTTTACCTTCCCATTACCGTTCCCTCAGACATTACCTGTGTTTCCTCAGTTGCTCTACCTCCACCTGCAGACTCTCGATTTTGTCCCCAAACTCCTGTTTGAAGAGCCGGTTGGCCTCCAAAGCCAAATCCCTCTCTCTCTCAGCCTGTTTGGATCTGGTTAGGGGAGGGGGCGTTACATAAACTTATGGTAAAATGAAATTTGATGGAAAAAAAAAAACATGGTTGGAAATTAAACTTAAAAAAAAAAAAAAAAAAGTTGAGTGGGTCCTGAAAACCCAACGAGGACAACAGGGAAACTTTAGCCAAAAAAAGATGAAGCAGGCTGTTTGTTTATTGTTTTATTAGCCTAATGATTACTACAGTTTACACCAATGTTATGTTTACATACAGTTCAAAATGTATGAATTCATTTTGCCCTTTTCCTCATACTTTCTCTGGCTCCGGTCCTGGCCTTCCACACTTGAACGTGGATCACCAAATGACAACATTGGATATTAGCCCCTAAACATCAGTTCACTCTCTGGTAGTGGTCTTATTCTTTGGAATAACATTACAGCAAGTCCACCACCTCCCAAATATCCAGGACGCGTTTGTCAGCACAATAATCGTCAGTCCATCAAATCTTAAAACAGTGTTCCCTGTGCACTTTCAGACACCATGCCATCTACTCGTCTTACCTTTGCCAAAAAAACATTAAATGTGGTATTTTTATTTTTTTAAGGAATGCCTTCCAAATAAAAGTATAATTCTGATGTCTGTCAGAAAACACAAGGATTAAGGGCTGCTAAAAGGATCCATTCAGTCCACACTACTCAAAGCTGATGCTGGAGAGCCACTGCAGGAGGTTGTGGTAAAATGGGTTTTATTTTCAACAACAAAGGAGCATCGTACAGAAAAGATAACATCCTAGTTTGGTTACTTCTATATTAGGCAGGGTTGTATGTTTGTATTCGGTGATGAAAGCGGGGCGCTACTACTGCTGCAGCTGCAGCAGCTTCCCTGCTGCTGAGTTCAGGTTTCTGGCCTGCTTCACCACATGCTTCTCACTGATTGAAGGATTAAAACAAATAATGGTAATGGAAAATAATGAAAGTGGAAGGGAGAAAAATGACAAAACAGGACAATAAGATGTTTTTTTTTTTTTTGTAGGCAAGTGATTCAGTGAGGAAAAACTATCTACTGTAATAACTATTGAAAATACCAGTCATGGCTGTCCTCACCTGGTCTCCATCTGTTTTACAGTCCCCGTCATCTGGTTGATTTTCTCCTCCAGGCGAGTGATGGCTTCACTCTTCTGTTTAGAACCGGCGTCTACACTCTGAAGAGGATGAGCCATGTTAGACAACTGGAATCAATGACTCGGTACATGTTGTTGGTCTGGTAAAAAGATTAAACTGGAGTTTGGTGCTTCTTTTTTATTTCAATGATGTGTCTGCAAGTCACTTTTATCGAGTTTGACTTCAGTTTGGTTTGGTTTTAGACTTTACAGCACTGGGAATAGGGGTGTCACGATTATCTGTCACGATTTTTTTTAAAGCACAGGTTGCTATGCCATTTTTAAACTAGACTTTTGTGCAATAACACTTCCACAAGAAGGTTTTAAAATACTACTGTATGAGGATAACAAAAAGAAACGCAAGCACTGAACTGCATGGGAGTTTGTGTCATAGCTGAATGTTTTCTGCAACAACAAAGCACTGGTTTTGACTCGCTTGTCTCTTTCCTTTTCTTTCTCTCCTGTAAAATACAGCTGCCTTCAAGTGCGGTCGTAAATGTCGAGATCTATAAATTATCTGACGGAAAACAGTAATTGTGAAATATGAAGTCTACCTGTGCTAAATTGGGGGACGTCACACAAATGGGTTGTTTCATTGACCCTCCCCTCCGCAGCACCACCCTGCTGGAAATGGCCGGATTGCTTTTTTTTGGTGTGATACAGTCTGTGGTGTAAATGCACACAAAGTATCCCAAATGCAGCACTTACCTGTGACTTGTGGCTAAGCTGTTGGTTGATGACACGGAGGTCTTCCAGCTGCTGTCGGAGCTCCACCAGAGCGTCCTGCTTCTCACAGATGTCTTTCTCCAGCATCTTCATGGACAGCTCCATCTCCTGCTTCATTCCAATCTGCACCTCCAACTCTTTCTCCACATCCTGCACAAATTTCAGCCCCAACTTCATAACCAAAGGCCAAAATTGTTTCCTAGGATTCTACTTGTATAATTTAAGCACATACAATTTGTGATAACATCTTTGAGAATTTCAGGACCGTATATTTGCAAACCTAGCGTTAGCAGCGCCTTGGCCAACCTGCAGAAAGCACACGCTGTGATACTTTGGCTTATGTACTGTAGTATTTACCAAACATGCAGTTCATCAGGTAATAATCAGCGCCTTTCTCCACCCACTATACCGTAAAATGCGCTTAAGCAAAGTGTTAGGTACTTGTGTTGTGATACGGCTGAGTGCAGACTGCAATATTCCCACTGCTGATGCCATGACTGTTTGAAATGATTCTGATGCCAATATTTGCAGTGTAGTGAGGAGTTTAACAACTGCTGGAAAGGATGCCAATGAATGTCGGCGATTCAATATCATCTTTGATTTTTTCCAGTAACTGTAATATTGCATGGCTGCGTAATCTGTAACGCTTAATGATTTTGTATTCACTCAACTGAAAAAGTGTGATCCTTGTGGCAAAAATCCTTTCAGCTTATCTCCTTGACCTATGTCTATGTCTTGCTTAGATTACTGCTGCCATTTCACCAGGAGGCATATGCGAGGAAACCCACTTGTGGCTGGTTTACACCTGCTTTTAATAGGCGGAGAATTTCTACCGCAAAATAGAGGAGCGCTGTCACAGGAGGTTTTTGTACATACTGCAGAATACATAATTAGGCGCACTTTATGCTTCCCCTCCCATCTCTTTATGGAAAACTCCCACTTTCCCATTGACTCTCCCGTGAATGCATATGCACGACACGGAAAAGCACTATTTGCCATTTTCAGTTCCCGCGACAGGCAGTCTGCGCTTTTACCTCAGTGTATGTTTGTATATACCTCGCCATGCTTTCACGTGCACGTTGCGAAACAAATACGCCTGAAGTGGGCGCAAAAGCGTTAGTACATGACGCCCTTTGAGCATTAAGAGCCTGAAACGCACCAATCGCAGCAAAGTTTCCTCTTTGAGCTGCTTGCGTGTTTCACCCAGTGCTTGTCCATTTGCTGCTGAGTCGCTTCTTGATGGCTAGAAAAAAAGTAAAACACACATGAGGTTAAAAAAGATTTTTTTATTTTCATTGCAAATATGTTTTACAAATATATAACTTGAAAGCCAACCATGAGTTGCCTTTGAGAACAGGTAAATTATAAAAATCGAGGGAAGGTTAAAAAATCTAGGGCAACTGGACTTAAAGTTATAGTTGCTTCATCTCTCATCGCCGAGACTTTGTCAGTTCAGAACTGTACAAATGTTTGTGAATGCACAGTGTCTGGATGGCATTTGGGATGAAAACTTCTGTGTGTGATTTATCTCAATTTTAAGGAGAAAACCAAAACAATTCAATTCAATTGATAATGTGAGTTCACCTTCCTGGACTCCAGCTGATATGAGCTCTCCTCCTTTACTCTCTCCACATCTTCTTGTAAAGTGATGATCCGGTTATTCGCCACTGCGAGCTGCGGGGACAAAAGTCAGCAAACACTTCTGTAAATGAAAGAAACCAGCAGCTGTGTTGAAATTCAGCTGTGAATGACTCTCACCTCTTCTGTTAGCTTTGTGTTGGACTTTTCCAGAGCGTCCACCTTGGCCTGGAGGTTATTTACTGACGCACTACAAATAAGATCAAAATATCCCAACAGTCAGAAGCTCAACAAGAAGAAGGTTGCTGAAAAAGGTGAAGAGAGTGGCTCACTCTGACAAACCTTAAATGTCTGTTCAGCTCCTCCACATAGTTCTTCTGATCGAGAATCGCTGTGATCTGGCCGTCGCTGAAGGAGCAGAGAGGAAGAAGAATGACACAACAGAGAAAAAAAAAAAAAACATAGTTAGCCATCTTGGTTTGAATTAATACATAATCATTTCAACTGTTTATCATTGATAAACAATAATAAAATATTTGTTATTATTATTATTATATTATTAATATTAGCATCATCATCATCAGCACTGGGTGGACTACATAGATATGTAGTAGAGTTGGGCTGTATCCAAATTTTGATACCGTCAAACCTCCTCCCTATTACCGTGGTATACAGTATTACCGTGACAGAAGTTTTGTCGCTTCTACCATAACACTGCTGAAAAATCTTATCTCACTGACTTTGTACAGATCCGGTGTTGACGTCATAAATGTGGATGTTTCTGTGTCTATATACCTGGCTTAATGTTTTCTGTTGATGTATTTGTCCGTGTATATTGCCATGTGCATGAAACAGATTATACACACATACACATATATATATATATATACACATACACATATATATATATATATACACACATACACATATATATATATATATATATATATATATATATATATATATATATATATATATATATATATAAAAATCCCTCTCACCCCTTGTGGGGTGGTATGTGTCATCCTCAAGCTCGGGTCCTCTACCAGAGGCCTGGGAGTTTGAGGGTTCTGCAGTATCTTAGCTGTTCCTAGGACTGCACTCTTCTGGACAGAGACCTCTGATGTTGTACCTGGAATCTGCTGGAGCCACTCTCCCAGTTTGGGGTCACAGCCCCAGTGCTCCGATTACCACCGGCACCACTGTTGCTCTTACTTTCCACATCTTTTCTAGCTCCTCTTTCAGCCCTTGGTATTTCTTAAGCTTCTATATATATATATATATATATATATATATATATATATATATATATATATATATATATATATATATATATATATATATATATATATATATATATATATATATATGAAAACACTTCTTCATTGCGGCTACTGTTAAGTGTAGTGTGAGAGACCAAAATAAAAATTAGTTACTCACCCCTCTGCACTCTTACTACTGTGTCCACCATCTTTGAGGTACATTGAAAAATCAATCACCCCGACCTGCAGGAGTAATTTAGTAAGAAACAGATGATCAATGACAACTGAAACCACACTGCAGCTCGAACGTAAAGAAGAAAAAAAACTGCTAAAGAAAATAGCATTGGCTACACACATGCTGCACCTGGAAGACTTTGCCTTTGCACTTTGCATTTGAATGCATCATGTCAACTTGTATTATTAATAAAACATCAATAAAGCGCTGAAAAAGATCTACAAAAACATTGTGAAAAGTGACATAAAATGTGGGAAAAAAGCAACAAGAAAGGCCGGGAAAAGTGACAAATGTCGAAAAAAAACAAAGGTTGCATGGTCGACAAGACGACAACACAAGGGTTAAAAAGAGGTTTGTAAGTGGAGAGGTTTCACGTGTTTGTACTTGGAGTAGTACTTGTTTACTAAACTGATGACAAACTGGCAACCTACCAATCCTCCCAGTTCCTCTGGCTTCATTCCCAAAATGACAACTAACAGTGGATGAAACGGGAGATTTGGTAGTTTGGAAACGGCTGTCTATGGCATTAACACAAGAACAATGATGAAGGGGAAAAATAACTGTAATGCACTCTAGAGCATTTTAATATACAGTATGTAAAGATATTTCTTTTGGGATGACTCCCGCAAGGAAATTGAATTTCCAGCAGCAGATTTCAGCAGCTTACAACACACTAGACTATAGAGCGGTATAAAAAATACAGTATAGAAAAAAACAAAATAACAATAACAATAAAGAAAAACAATAACAGTTGAGATGAAAAGCACTGAAATGTAAATGCTCCGAACTGTAATTGCAATGCCTCCCACATACACACTAAAAGAGAAAAGCTAAAATTTGGACCTACTGATATTTATTTTAAAGCATGTCAGCTTACACAAACATCATGCAGTACTTTCAGCTATTTGAGGGACCAATTTGACAGTTTCACCTCCACAAACATTGCGTTATAACCCAGAAGTATGCCTTTTTTTCCCCCCTTCCTTTCTGTAACCACTATGAAAAAATGTGTTACTGCAGCTCTGGGCAAATAAAGTAAAAGCAGGTAAAAGCCGAGTTACCTGAGAGTCCAAGTCCTCTCCTTTCATACACAGATTGGCGTCAATGACATTTAGTCCGACGAGCAGCCCGGCGATGACAGCTCCCTCCTCCTCCATCATCAGCGCATTTGGCTCATAGAATTCACTAAAAAGAAGAGACAAGAGTTAGAAATACTGTCACTGACCAGGGTACTGCTTTTGTTCAAACACTATTAACACGCGCGCCATGTACTATCACGCGCCTTTCCCATACCATTTGTCAATGACACCAATCACCCTCCATATCCACACTCTACACTGCTTCCTTCTGGCAGCAGATACAGGACTCAGATACATACAGATCCGGTGTCATCATCGTAAAAGTGGTTGTTTCTATTTGTCTATATACCTGGCTTGTGTATATATATATATATATATATATATATATATATATATATATATATATATATATATATATATATATATATATACACAGTACACACATATATACAGTATATCAATCTAAACACTTCTTGGAGGTACAAAGAACAAGGGTCCAATGAAAGATGCTATTCAGTTTCATTATGGGAAATGTAGCACCCAGTGGTTTTGGAGTTTGAGCCATACGTCAGGATCTGTGTTACAATGCTTTTTTTTTTGTTTCCCCTTAATTGTCCCGAAAACTGTGCATGGAATATGTCTGGGCTCTACATATTGTCTTAGCACTGGTTGAGGTTCCATTATTTTGGTCAAGGTGGGGCAAGGTACTGTATGTTAACACTGCTTTCAAACAAACTTCATCATTGCATTGATGCATCGCGATGCCAACGTGGCAATTCTGCATCAATGCAGTGAAAGACCATAATCAATTATAGCCTACTGATGTTACTTGTTGATTTTCCGGTCGCTGCTTTTGTTGTTTTAGCCATTGTGTGTTGTCGGCTGTGTTTAGACTCCACTACATTCAGGAAGTGTCTTTTAAAGAGCAGATACAATGAAAAGGGGAGTTCAAATATATCTGACTGCTTGAATTTGTTAATGAAAACCATGTGTAGCAATATAATAATAGTGAGGAGGTGACGCATCGCAATGCATCGTGATATTGAATTGATTCGTCGACAGGATAATCATAGTCGACTTGAATCGTGAAACCAGTAAAGAGTCACACCCCTAACCCAAACCCACCTGAGCAGGTCCTTTCTGTTGATGATGGTCTTCATGTAGTCAGAGAGTTTCTTCTGCATTAAGGCCAGTCGCAACCAGGCACGCCCTCTTCCTAGGGGTGTTCTGTAATCAAACACATGACGTACATAAATACACTAAAAACAGCTCCTTACAATCTTTACTAAATAAAGGAAATTTGGCCGGCACAGTCAACTTCAAAAGGAGTAACGCTATTAAATATTTTCATGGCATTGTTTTGGTGAAACATGGTGAAACATGTGCCTTCTTTAGAGAATGGCGATAACAGACTCACTTGAGGCCAGGCAGGTCTTTTACACTGGCAGTGATCTCTCCTGCTTCAGGTGTCAACTTCTCCACCAGCTCCAACGCCCCCCAGAATGACTTGTTCTGCCCCAGGAAGGTCTTCTTGGCTGGGGATTGAGAGATAGTGCTTGTTGAGCAATTTCATTTTGATGTATTTGGGTCACTGAGTCACCACACTGGGTATAATAATGAGCAACGGTAACTAAATCAGAATAATTAATTTAACAGTAACAAGTGTGTTTCTTTGGTTCGTTTGAATACGATGGATAGTGTTACTAGTTGGGTATTTCTCACAACTACATAGATTATGGATATATATATATATATATATATATATATATATATATATATATATATATATATATGAACATAAAGTAGCATGAACATATAAGTATGTTGTTATACAAGAAAAAAAATCTTTTAAATTTAATTCATTTTTAATTTAATTATAAGACAACTAAGATTATTTTTCTTTACGGTAGTAGCAAACTCTTGCTGAAGAAATTTTCACTTTCTTTAAGAGAGCAGCCACTTGACGGAATAGACAAAGTGGTTTACTTTATTGTCATTTAATCTAAACCACAAACTTTCTCTTCAGTATTCTAGGACTGTAAAATGACTTGTATGAATATTTTTGTAGATTACAAAGTGGTCAACATCTTAAATTTCTATTTTCAGACTTTACAGACTTGTGAGCTCCACCGATCGTGCAACTTTGAACTGATGACATTGTGAAGTGTGCGGTACATACTTTTCAACCCATGTTTCAGACAGTGCTCCATCACAACAAAGAACTGCTGGAGAGGTGCATAGTCAGAGTCAAGTGTGCGCCCGAGGTTGAGAGCAGACTCGATCAGGCCCTTGATGCTCAGTTTGGCCATGTTCATCAAGTTAAGCCTTTCGATTGCAATGGGATCCTTGGGATCTAACAGAGAAGAAAAACACAGCAGAAGGTCCTTAGAGTCCTTGTAGTAATGACACAGACTACAGTCTAACAGCAAGAATGACTCAGGAGCTGTCAGGGGACAAGTTCCAATGTTTTCCAGGAAGTAAAAGTAAGTTTTGACATGGAAATACAAAACAAGATGACATTAAAAAAAAAAAAAATGAGCTTTTGTTGTAGAGTTGGAGGAGAAGAAAAGTTGTTTCTCATCTGTAAGTTTGACTCTTAAAACTGACTTTAGGGCCTAGCACAGCAAACCATTTTAAACATGTTTAACAAAAACCTAAAACAATGAATAGCTTTGAAAAACCTAATAAAGTCAGCAACTTAATTCTTGGTATGATCCATCTCCACGTCTGTGCCTAATCCATCATTTATGTAACGGATACTGTAACTAGACACTGAGAGGCTTTTAGTAGAGGAGTTCCACAGAGTTATCCTCCAGCATTTGTTTACATCATGAATACATTTATATATTTGGTCTGTAGTTTTGCATGGACTTTAGTTACAGAACATAAAAATCTTAAAATGGTGCGATTCTGCATCAGGGTTGTCATTTTAATAGCTCAGATTTGACTAGAAAAGCTTTCCTTATTGCAAGTAACTGCAACACACAATTTACATACCCAAGTATATGAATACTGGGATAAAATAGGACAGCTGGTTAATGAGGAATATTATATCGTGTTCACTTTAATTAGCTCTGTAGATAGAATGCAACATGACAGCCTAACAATCGATTCAGACTAAAGAGAAAACTCGATTGTCAGCTTCTTACAAGGAAACATTCAAGAATTCCCCTGCTACACAAGGACATTGGCAACGACCAACATGTGTAAAGTAAATGTTACATGTTCTATTTAAATATGTGCATCTAGCCTCATGGTTTAAGTTAAACTGGTAAACTCCAATGTGGTAACATTGCAATGAAATAAAAAAAAATATATATAAATAAATATCGGATAGAATGAAATGACCATTGAAATTCTAGATTATCAGATATAAAGTGAAAAATTAAACATCAAACATCTCTGATACTAAACACAGTCACCCAACTCACAATATAAGAGACTGGCAGTCAGACATTTTATTTTACAGTAGCATGACAGAACAAATATTTCTGGCATTGTTTGTTATTATGTTATATATTATCCTCTGTAATGTAATTACAGTAGAGCTACAGGTTCAAGTGCTGCAGCATTGAATTTGCCAACTGGCCAGAAAAAAGTCTGAATGGCTTCCTTTTCTAAAAAAACAACAACAAAAAAAACATGGACCTGCCAATCTGCCTGCTCTGCGCTGAGAGAAGGCGTGGCAAAAAAGGAAAAAGAGGAAAGCCTTGCTGTACAGCAGATATTCTGTTTTCCATCCAATTTAAAACCAGAAAACTACAGTACATACTGCAGCATGAATCTGTTATAAACAAGTTAACAGTTCATTGCCAAATTTACACATCTTGATTCAGTTCCATCCTGTCTTGTTAAGTAAAAAAAAAAAAAAAAAATATGTGTTATATTTTGCAAGATAAGGAAAAGAAACAAATATGATCGATCATTGTTGTCCATATGATTTACTGCAAGATAATAAAATCTCATGACAAAACAAGAAGCACTTCCTGGTTGTTTTGTTGGCCATGCAGCCCTGGCTTATTTACAAGCAGCATCATCCTGCTGTGTAGCTCTCTGGCATTTTGCTGTCTCCCCTGAAATCCATCGTGACACAGCTCAAATAGGACACAATAACACAGTTCACTAGATGAAACGTGTTGCGTCTGGGGGACCTTGTGTATCACCACGCCCAAACAGAAGGAAAAAAAAAAAAAAAAAGAGCCCACAGAGCTCCTAGGGACGATGAGCTAATCTGTCACATTACCTTCATGGGCCGGCTCTGGGTCTGGCGTAAGGGAGATGTCGTTGAGCTCGCGAAGGCAAAGCCACTCGCCATCGACAGACACGCGAAAGTTGCAGAGATAAATAGTCTCCCGAGCGGCCTGGGTGATCTTGTCGGTGGTGGGAGTGGGGGTTTCGCTCTGAGGCGTCAGATCAGACATGATGACTCAGCTGATGCGATGGAAAACCAACACCACCGTGGGAAAAAAGGCAAAGTAGATTTTGATCCAAAAAAAAAAAAAAAACAGTGAAAATAAATAACGGGTCAGAGAGAAGAGGAAATCAGAGAGGATGAAAAGAGCATCAAAGCAAAGAGGATAAAAGGCAAAAGACGTGGGAAGGCCCACAGCAGCTCTCAGCAGGTGCTTGAAAGGGTGCTGCTTTTCCTCCTCTTTATGCTTGCATCCTCCTTCCCTTCCTTGTCACAGCTGAGTTAAATATGCTGCTGTGTTGAGAAAGGCTGCCCTGCCTTCTCCTCCTCCGCCTCCCCCTCCTCTTCAACCTCTTGTTATCCCTTTTGTGCAGACTGGGGAGTTAAAATGCAAGAGAGCACCGTGCTGAAAATCACAGCCCTCCTCTGGTCAGCTTAACACCGGTTTACTCAGATTGGATTGCCTGTGCACCGCAGTGAATGCACTGGGTGGGTGTCGACCAAGATGGCTGACACTAGTGCTGGGTACAGCAACACATCGTCACGTGAGCAGATGGTGCATGCGTAAAAAAAAAAAAGGGGGATCCCAAGAGTACTAAGCTGATGCTAATGATGCAGCAGAGGACTCATCTGCCTCTCAAGCATCAACTGTGTCCCCTGACCTGAAACAGAGGCTGTTATTTGACAAGGCAATTATTGAGCTGGCTGCAGTAGGACAGCCGAACACCAATCGCAGTAAGCAACACGGGTGATAAGGCTAAAGATCCTGGATGTAAATAGTCATTATGTCATTTTAATTCCCACTTGGGAAAACGAAGTGATCTACCTTTTAGTAAGTCAGGAAAAAATAAAAAATAAAAGACAGACACTTGTATATTGGTACAGCTTCTACAGTGCTTGGTGCATGTTGACAAAATCAAAAGCCACACTTGATATTGAGATGATATTGTTTTTGTATTGATAATGTTCTGTGCTATGAAATGATGAGAAAAATACACATTAAAAAAAATTGATAATAACAATACAATATATCCACAATACAACATTTGTAACTGTGGTCAAAAGGACCAAGCCCACAAAGCATTCACTGTTTGTTTTTCTTGGCTAAAACAGTCGAGACATAGGCCATGCAGTTGCTGAATCTGTCTTCATTTCAGATCGACAAAGGTCAGTTTAAAAGATTTGTCAGATATCGAGAGGCGTTCGTCACGCTCATCTCGGGTTAGCACTCCACCAATCAGATTGGTCATTGAGTCCGATTGCCCACCCACCGATTCAACCGATTCAAGAGTCAAGTCACTGAACTCGCCAGACTGTCCGACAGCTTGGTGTGTCAGCGCCTTTATCAGTACCAAAATAACTCCCTGTAAAAAAAAAATTGCCTAAATGACAAAATTTACAAAGATTAAATCACTAATAAAAAACAAAACCTTACACAAGCAAAAACCAAGTGACTATTTATAGTTTATCAGTTAACTAAGCAGAGACAGCCGTAGTGATGGCCAAATGAAGCTTCATGAACCAGTGTCTGGATTTTCTGAGTCCACTAGATGGCGCTCTTGGTTTTAATAGAAAGGCCTAAGGTATTAAAATTCAGTATATTCTCAACCCTTAGTTGAACAGAGAGCGCCTGAGAGTGGGCTCAGAAAATAAAGACACTGCTTCACGAAGCTTCATTCGGCCATCACTAGACAGTCCTAGTTTGACCCAAATCCTAGAAAATATTTAGTTTCATATTGCAATATCATTGACAGTACTCAATGCTTTGGTGTACCGCTGAAAGTTGACTATTGACCTCCTTAGCTACACATGTGGCTAACTTACGTCACTTTTACTTAAGATAGATAAACAGAGCAATGACACTGTATAGGCAATGTAACGTTAAAAACTGCAAATGTTTGGTATGTGAAATGTGGGTGACAAACATGTATCACAGATAGCTAGGTTAGCTAGCTGCGGTATGACTAATCCACCATTAGCATACATGTATACCATAGCAACCTGCGGTGGCGTTGTTAAGCAATTAACAGAGTCTGTCAAAACAGCACATGACACACAGGACGTTCAACACAGGAATTCTCACAAAACAACGATTTGAAGATTAACTACACACATTGTTGACATCTTATATGTTTGCTGATTGATACGCCCTCTAGATTTATTTAAAGCGTTTATCGCCTTCCTAATATTAGCTAAATGTGTTATTGTCAGTTTTAAGGAGGTAGGAACTTGTTTGTTTACGGACAGCCAAAAGTTAGCTAGCGTTAACAACGCTAACGTTACAGTTGGCATTCTTAGTGTGGCTACTAGATGTTAGCTAGCTTGTTGGGTAAATATCTGTACTTTAAAATAGTTCGTTAGGACTTACTTCTGCGCTTTGACTCGATTCTTTCAATCCTGAAGTCAAACTGTCGAAGCGGAGTGGGTGACAGCGAGCCAGCCTTCCCAAATCTCAAGTTTGAGTTTAAAGCCTCCTTGAAGTATATCACCGAAGTCGGTGAGAGAGTGTCATCTGGACTATCAACGTGTCCGTTTTCATCTGAAGAGTGTTTTCTCGCAGAACTTTCTGAAACATCTGGAGATGAATGCAGAGGTAGATCTCCCTGCGACGTGTCCCGCTCCGCCATCCTTCCACTGGGTTAAATTAACTTCATGTGACCAAGCGCGGGGTTGTCAGTCAGCTAGGTGCGGTTAACTAACGTTACTGCGGCCATGCACCGCCGAGGTGAATAAAGCAAAACAATCGATGGGCTGATTAGTTTACGGCAAAATCTCTCCAGTAATCACTCTGCCTTTCGTCCTGTCCTCCACAGCCTCATCCTGACCCGGAAATAGCTTTGCATTAGCATTTTGGTCAAATCTACTGCTAATTTCGCGAGAGTTTGCGCGTTGTGTCAGCGGTCCAGTATGGAAGTCCCGCAATCCGTTCACATGACCAGAGATTATGCATATTATGGAGATGAGTCACTAGTAGTAGATCCATGACTGAATATCTGCGCCTGGATGCTCCCATGATTCATTGCCATATACGCAAGCGGTGTTGGGCCTCTCCTGTTCCCAAGACTCTCTGATGAACTATTTATTTACTTCTGTGTTAACAGGATAATTTAAAGTTTCAGAAAAAAAATTACCTTGTACGGAGATAATTTGTATGACACATACAACTTACATTTGGGAAACTTGTAGGCTACTCATATTTATGAATGGGTATTTTTAATAGCTGATAGGTCATGTATAAAATAGATAGATAGATAGATAGATAGATAGATAGATAGATAGATAGATAGATAGATAGATAGATAGATAGATAGATAGATAGATAGATAGATAGATAGATAGATAGATAGAAAGATAGAAAAATAGATAGGGATCCAACAAACATATTAGCCTTAGTCATGTGCAGGATTTAATAAGGATTCAATTAAAGCTGCTGGTCATTGTTTAGTGTGGACCTGTGAAACAATTTTGCTTAATTCTCGCTTAGTATTCTCCTCTGTCACACATGTACTACCCGAAATGACCAGTAGGAGGAGATGCAGGGCTAATATAAATAAATCAGAATTAGAATCTGCTTTAATGGCCAAGTAAGTGTGAACACATAGCCTAGATGAAATTTGACTTTGGCTGCTTGATTTTTTTGAACATTTGACTACTGTATAAACTAGGACTACTACTGTAGGTTTTATAAACATTTGACTACTATATTAACATTTTACAACAAATTATAAATAAATAACAAGCTGACTTTAGTCAGCTTGTTATTTATAATACGTGATTAATTAAAAATAAAACATATATTAGCAGGGTTTTATTTTGCAGAAGTTGGCAGTAATATGAATTAAAAAAATATGATTCCTGGAATATAGCCTATGGCCTAAATAGTTCCCAACAGTTTTTTTTTATGGCACAGTCAGTCAAAGTTGAGCCCAGAAGAGGCTTTTTGTTTATTCTTACAGACCTCTGCTACATAACTTACTCTACACTGAAACCTCACATATGTATGAAAACATCTGACCAACAGCTAATGTACCTATAAAACATGCCTCTTTTAGGCGCCTGGATGGCTCAGTTGGTGGAGCGGGCGCCCAATAAAGGTCAATAAAGGCCTAAAAATGCCAAAAAAACAACATGCCACTTTTCCCCTTACTAGTCTAAGCAATGTATCAATGTATGTATTGTCCATGTCAAATGGTACCAAGTTGCATGATGACCAGACCCAGTACTTTTCTTAAATTCATGGAATTCTTTGTTTTCAGTTTTTCTTCACTGTAGATATCAATCCAGCGTGTGTTGTCATATATGTTTATGTCCTACTTTTGCACAGTCCATCTCCATTTCCTCTGCCTGACTTCTGGTCTCCTGGTTGGTTTTATTTTACGGTTTAGTGATGATTATCTGTCACATAATCTCTAGAAAGTTCTTTTTAAAGTTGTTGCCTATAGGACCCTTAATTTACTGATTTTAGGTCAAGGCATTTGTGTTATAGCCAACTAGAAAAGCAAATATTGGAACAAATTGTGTCTGAATATAGAGATTGTGGCCAGCATGTCAGAAAGAGGTCATAGAGGTCAGCAGTTGCAGGCAGTCTAATGTAAGGCAAGGCAAGTTTATTTGTAGAGCACAATTCCTACACAAGGCAACTCAAAGAGGCATAGAAACACATTGTAAACATAAACAATAAAAGTACATTCAAGAAACAAATCACAATTGCAACAAGAGAAGTAAAGAGAATTTAAATTTAAATTCTAAATTTAGAAACATTATAATAAAATAGATATTAAAATCAATAATAAAATAAATATCAAAATCATTAAATTGAGCCAGGACATTTAAGGTCAATGGTAAACATTTAGGAAAAAACAATCTATCAAATTTCAGAAGCTGCAGTGAACAATAAAGTTTCAGCCCTGATTTAAATGAGCTAACCGTTTGATCAGACCTCAGATTTTCAGGGATTTTGTTCCACAGGTGAGGAGCATGATAACTAAATTCCGCTTCACATTATTGATCCTAGTTCTGGGAATAAACAACAAACCTGTTCATAACAACCTGAGGGATCTGGATGCTTGATAGGGAACCAATCCAGTATGTATTTTGGTCCATGATCATTCAGTGCTTTTAGACCAATGATAACATTTTAAAATCTACCCTATAACTCAAAGCTCACTCAAGCCACTGTAGGGATTTAAGGACCGATGTAATATGGTCCGATTTCCTGGTGTTTGTAAGGACTCTGGCAGCAGCATTCTGGATCAGCTGCAGCTGCCTGACTCATTTTTTATTTCGACCTGTACAAGACAACTTTACAAAAATCGAACATACTGAAAATAAACTTTTCTGTGTCAAAATAAAACAATTCTAGCTATATTTTTTCAGGTGGTGATAAGCAGATTTAGTAATAGCTTTTAATTGGTTGTTAAAATTCAGGTCAGAGTCAATAATTACACCAAGATTTCTGGCTTGATTTGTAGCTTTTAATGACATGGAGTTAAGGTGAGCACCAACCTTTGAACTTTAAATTTTGTAGCCAAAAAAAAAAAAATCACTTCTGTCTTATTTGCATTGAGCTGGAGTAAATGTTTGGCACATCTACTCATTGATTTCATAAATGCACTTACTCAATGAAAGTAAGGGACTGTAGTCATGTGGTGACATTGAAATGTGTCATCTGCATAAGTATGATAATGTTCCATAATCTGAGCTACTGCAACCAAACAATGCATGTGTTTACTTGTGATCTCGGTTACGAGTTAACAGTGGTTTATCGACAATAACTGTCATGGTTTATTGATTATTCATTAATTTATAGGTGACAGTGCACATTAACCAACACTGGCATTTTGAAAACATCAGTGGAAATGTAATAGTATTAGTATTAGTACTATGCTCCACATTTAAATAATTTTATTGAACTCTTCATTGCACTCATGCCTCTATATTGTTTCTGTTTATAGTATGTATATATTGTGTGTATATTAGTATGTATATTTTGTTTTGATTGTTTTTATGTGTAAGCACAGTGTGAGTAACGATGCTCCAAAGAAAAATTCCTCGTATGTGTCCTCATACCTGACAAATAAAGCTGATTCTGATTCTGATTCTGATTCTGATTCTGATTAGGTCTAGCTCAACAGCTTCTTCACAACTAAAAGACTAGATAGAACAGACTCACAGCAACAAAACAGAGCCTCATCGCTCTGGTATATCTTAATTTTCCTTCTTTTTTAAACACTTTATGGTGTGATCAGTTAACATGAGGAAACGTAAAGACTTTACAAAAATAAAGATATGTGGAAGGATTGAACTTAACATCAACGTTTGATGGCAACAATAACACGGCAGGATACTCTTTACAATGACGTAATTAGAGGTGTGACTAAAGGGCAATGTTTAATTCAAATGACAATATATCTTAGAATAAGTTAACAAATACAAAAAAATAGGTTGGTTCTTTTCAAAATGTTATCCAAAATAACAATATTACTACAATTAGATACAGCAGTGCCTTTACTTTCTCCTAGGCTTGGCTCATTTGAAACCAGGTGCCAGATTATCTCTCTGTTGTTTAATTCAGAGTGTCATGCTGTACTGCTGCACAGCCTGGCTCAGCAGCATGTCTGCCAAACTTATTATTGTCTAACTTGTGTGTACTTTTCTTTTTTTTGAGCGATGCTGCTCGGGAACGCACAGTGATTTTCAGTGTAAACTGATAAGAATTTGTATCGTTGTACTGTTTCTGATCACTATTGCCACTGTTAATTAATTGACTAACTGGGAGGCATACTTAGCTGCTGCTTACTTGACATAAGATCATACACAATTTGTCCCATTTTTAATGTCATTATGTGGTTGGAGGAATTTCAGAGAAAAAGCGGCGGTAGAATTTTGTTTCTCGGAACAATTTTACATCAAAGGCATGAGCTGGCACAAAATAAAACCCTGTGGAAAGACAACAGGGATCAAAACAGCATCAGATAGTCACACGGAAGATATTTCAAACTACAAAGGGCCAACAAGCCGATGCAAATACTTTTCAAATCCTCACTAAAGTCAAAACTTTGTTGTTCTATACTGAATTTGAAATAAAGCTTGGTATTAGGTCCATTATGTTATTCGGTCGTCCCATCTAACTCAACTTTGCTGTAATTTTTTACACAAATAAAACTTATCTTACATGGTGGTAAACATAGAAATGCTGACATGCTTTGGATTGTAAATGTGTATAACAGCAGCTGTTTTGCATTATACACTCATGTATGAGGGACAATCCATTCTCACTCTAACTTGTCTCAGATATGTCGTACTGATGTTAGCCGTAACAATATTTTGTGTTATGAATAAAAACATAAAACCTTGTTTTGAGAACAAATTTTAACTTGGGCAAAATTCAAGTATAGTGAAGATAAAAGCATAAAAGCAATCTCTTACTTTTGACTATGGCATGTACAGATAAAAGTGTTGTTTATCTTGAAATTGTTGCCAGAAAGGAGCTCTTGTCTAACAAATGTTAAAGTGATCACTTGTGTTTGTCAAGCATATAAAGGTGCTCTGCCCAAATGGCATATCCTTCCTACCACAGGCAATAACACTTTTTAACATGTCATCACTGGGTGCTAGATAAGACTTTTTAGACACCACACTACTGCACTAAGTGCAACCTGCATAATTGGTTTATTTACATTTAGCATACATTTTACCATATTATTTAAGCAGTTGCAATTTTCAAAAATGTGTTCTTTTATTTTATTCCTATTATTATTATTTCACATATATTGTGTGTGTGTATATTTTTCCTAGTATCTCATTTATATTTATATTCTGTGTTGTGTGACTGATGTACGTGTGCTGCTGTAACACCGTAATTTCCCATTTTTCTTGGGATCAATATCTATCTATCTATCTATCTATCTATCTATCTATCTATCTATCTATCTATCTATCTATCTATCTATCTATCTATCTATCTATCTATCTATCTATCTATCTATCTATCTATCTATCTATCTATCTATCTATCTATCTATCTATCTAAGACACAAAGACTACAGATGCTGCGGTGAAACCAGACATGGCACCAAAGATAATAAATAACCACACATGTCATAATTATAATATGAAACTATATAATTATAAACTTTTATAATCCTCCATACAAAGTAATCATAGTAATCTTTGATGTATGCTCAGATTCTGCCTAATGTAACTGATAATGACAATGTTGGGTCTTTATTTCTTTAAAAAGAAGGAACGATTTATCAAAATGTCCCAATGTAGAATGTAGAAATGTAGAAAAATAAATCTAAAACAAACATTATTCATAGAACATATAGGCTTCATCTCAGTGGTATCTGTGTGAAATAATCAAATTAAATAAATATTTTAGTGAATTTCCCATCCGATAGGTACTAGCATAAAAGCATATATGTAAAATACTTATATACATACAGGACTTTTGAAACTCATTTCAAAAATTAAACAGATACCAAATCAGTCTCTGGTTAGGAGGTGCAGCCAGTTGATGTCTCTTACAAACAAATTGACTCCGGGCTATGTTGTGGAAATAGCCCTATAACTTCAATCAGGTATTGGTGCATGTCTCATAGGCCTATATGACACCTGAAACATTTGACAACCAGAGCAAGTAGTGTTTAAATTTGATTTTGATACAAGTTAAATGTTACTCCCAGTTACTAAACATAATCCAGTCTATGTTTAAGATCTTTAAGATCATTAATTTTATGTTACAATTCTTTTATTGTATGTTCAGTCTCACCACTGTCAGCAAGCAGCTGTTTTCAGCCTACAAGCTCTGATAACCCATTCACCTGGGTTCAATGGGTTTTGTCAGAGCCAAACATTTTATTGTTTTATAATAATAGCGCTATCCCCTGCTGGAAACAAAAAGGAATAATAGACTGTCTATCATCCATGCTGTCTTTTGAAATTAAGCAAGTTTAAGGCACTTATGCATTGGCTTTACTTTTGTCAGGCCTGAAAGTTACTGCTGGGAGATGATAGACACAAATTCTTAAAGTATGCATGCATGAACCCTTAAAGCGCCCATATTATGCTCATTTTCAGGTTCATAATTGTATTTTGAGGTTGTACCAGAATAGGTTTACATGGTTTCATTGTCAAAAAACACCTTGCTGCAGATCCTGTTGCTACCCTGTGTGTTTAGCTCTCTGTTTTAGCTACAGAGTGAGACATCTCACTTGTTTGAGCTCCAGAGACCTCTCATGTTTTTCACAATATGGGCACTTTAAAACCGCCACCAAATTGCGGTTTTCCAGAAAAAAACAACTGTGATAAATATTACCATTTATAATCGTGTTACTTTACTGCAAAAACGGTCTGTAACGTTACTAGCTAATGCTATTTTATTTTACCACAGTCATTATGCATTCATGTATTAGGCATTATGGGATATCGTAGCTAGTTTACCTAAGATATAGCATTGCTAACATAATGCAGTAATGTTACTGTTTACTATTTGATGGCCAGTAGATTAAAGGAAGTATGCAGGGCTAGTGTCCTTTTCAATAATAACATCAGCTAACTTACTATAGAAAGAGCACTGGCAATAATCTTGTGGAGAATAATAGCAGGTATGTTTTAACAGTTAGCTATGTTAGCTAGCTACGCTATTGAAATATGCAAATTGAAAATGGCTGACACAAAATGTCCTTAAAGGAGAATTCTGGTCGATTCCAACACATAGCTCTGTTGTTTGGAAATTTGGAGTGTTGTCAGTAGAGAGAAAAACTAAAACAATCGGTGCTGCCCACACCGAGTTATTCTCCTGCTAGGGTTGGCACTCAACAGGCTTAAACAGGGCAAGTTTAAAACATGTTTTTAGCCTCTTAACATGTTCAAAATGTCATTACAAGTGCCTACCCATGTGCAGTGATTCCTTCCGAGGGAACACAGAGAATCCAACTGCAGTAGATGTGACAGAAAGGCATATAAGTTTATTTCCTGTTTTCTGGGGAAGTCCACACTAGTCGATTGTCAAACTCAGAGAATTTAATATTCCAAAATGCATTTTTTCTACAGAAAAAAGATTTGCCATTGTTATGTCCTTAGTAATGACTATGTAGAAACCTGTAACCTGACACCACAGTGGAGCCAGGAGAGGTACAAGAGTTCAAGGGCTATTGCGCATAGGTAACTAAGCAACAGTGGGCTCTTGAACTTTTGACCTGCTGCAGCCGGGGCTCTGCTCTTCTGGCTCCACTGTGGTGTCAGTTTCTACATAGTCATTACTAAGGACATAACAACGGCATATCGTTTTTTTGTGGAAAAAATACATTTTGGAATATTGGATTGTATGAGTTTGACAATCGACTAGTGTGGACTTCAAGGAAATAAACAGAGGTATGGCTTAACACCATTTTTATGCTTTTCTGTCACATCTACAGCAGTCAGATTCACTGTGTTCCCTTTGAAGGAATCCCTGAACATGGCTAGGCACTTTTAATGACATTTTGAACATGTCTAGAGGCTAAAAACACATTTAAAACTTTCCTGTTTAAGCCTGTTGGGTGCTAATTTTAGCAGGGGCATAATGTGGTGTAGGCAGCACCGATTGTTTTTGTTTTTCTTGCTACTGACAGCGCTTCAAATTTCCAATTAACAGAGCTCCGTGTTGGAATCGACCGGAATTCTCCTTTAACGTTACATCCTTATGTTTAAGCCATATTACTAAAACTAACCGAAGTGAGAGAAGGTTCTCATGTTTATGTTGTTGTTTTCCACTTTCCATTGTGCATTAATCAGCTTTATACATCCTAAAAACTAAAATAAGAAGTCGAACTGTAACAATGAAAAAACATCCGTTACATCCGTTACAAAGTTATATTTAACTTTACCTAGCAACCCCCTTCCTTGTGGGAAAAATGTTAATTACAAAAGGTAGGATTGGTTTGCCATGTGGTTAGTCACATACTGGTAAACCTTGACAACCTAATGTTTTTATTTGTTGTGACAGGTAAGCTTGTTACTATACATGTTGAATATATCATAACTGTTTTGGATTTGTTTCTGTTTTGCAGTAGCCTAACTGTTAGATTAACTTTGCCTAAAATGTGAGACATTAGTTAATGTAGCCTTTTGATACTATTTGAACCTGTTATGGATGGATTCTCTAAGGGAAGAGCATGGCTGGTTTCTTAGTTTCTGAAGACTTTGCAGCTTAAGTATACGTAGGCTATGGGGGTTTCATCTAAATCTGGAAACATAAGAACACTAAGCAAAGGTCCAAAGGTCAGGTGCATTTAATTTCTTTAAAAGTCTGACCCTGAGAGGTTCCAGATCAAAATAGACAATAGACTGCCTACAGTTCTTTCCTTTTAACGCCTTGCAAGAATAAACAGAGCCACAAAAGCTTTGTGTAACACTATTTGAAATCCTATTATAGCAAGTCAGAAAGCTTGGGGATAATTTGAGCCTTGGGCCAAAGAAATCCACAATCCATGTTTAATCCTGTAAAGGAAAGAAAATGGAACATAATGGAAAAAACAAAAGTCTCATTGCTTTGCTTATAAGCACTTGAATATTTGTGGTGTAAAAATATGTCAATAGAGAATTTTTTGACTATTGTAAGTATTTATCATCTGATATCGGACATAACGTTACACATAAAAACAATTCTCAGTATTTCTCTTAATCACGACACTGGTTTGCCTTGAAAACAAATAGAAGAATCATCATCTAAATAACTTATTTTCTGATAGTTGCTGTTGCACCAGATGATATGGCACATATTGGGTCTACAATATATGGTATAAAAGGTACTGACAGCTAATCTTAGATTACATAAAATGGCCCATAATGGGTCTACAATTTATGGTATGAAAGTACTTGCTAATGCTGCCATGTTGCCTCCAACAGATGGTGCTGTAGATTCAAAATACATAATTCACAGCTGGAAAAAAAAACCAGTCCCAGCAAGAGTCTCATAGGAAGACACTGATATAGTGATCCTGCAATACATTCTAGAGAAATGCTTATTTTTATTTTATCAACCTGATATTTTTGTAAATGCTTTTAGGTTACAAAAACTATAAATATGTTCTAATTAAGTATGTTTAAAAAACAAAACAAAAGTCCACATGCTGCTGACTTCATGTTGTCATGTGTGTGTTCAAGCATTGGCTGGCATAGTACAATAACTTGGTTCAAGTGTGTGTGTGTGTGTGTGTGTGTGTGTGTGTGTTTGCACGTGCGTGCTTGCACGTGCGTGCGTGCGTATGGGGGGGCTGATAGAGTGATGATGGTGCAGCAGTGGAGCAGTTTGACCTCCCACCGGAGGAGTGGCGTGGCAGAAGGATGGTCCAGCAGATAGAGGCGGCGGCAGCATGCTGAGCGCAGTTGCCGCACAGTGCCTCATACAAACTTACCCGAGCTGTGGTAGTAGACTTCTTTACCTTCATGCCACCCCTAAGGTGACAACACGAGCCAAACACTGAGCCAAAGATCCAAACTACAGCGGTAAGTCCTTCACTTTTTTTCCAGCTTGAAGTGAAATGAAAACAAATGACATCAGGCCTGGTGTGCAATGTGTGAAGAGTCTCGTACATAAACCCCCATAAGTTTATTTTGCTACAGCGTGTTAACGGTGCCTTCGAATCTTTGCTTTATTTCACTTTTTAATGCATTTCGAGTGTTATCTGCGTGGTCTAAAGTTTTACTGAAACTTATATCACACGATTAAAGGACGTTTTTTTTGCGTAAATGCGCTGCGGTAGTGTGTTGTGTTTTGGTTGAGCGGTTAGTATGGCCAGTTAGCATGGTTTATATTGCTGTTTCAAACTCTTGTGCTGTTACTAATAGGAACCCAAAGCAAGTGCATCACGTTATAAAGTCTGCTGTTCTTCAATAAAGTGTCCTGGAATTGATCACATGATTATTGTACTTGCAGAAATGCAGAGAGAGCGTTTGCATTATATTTGTTGTATATTACTTCCTAAGTGTTCCTCTTGCACTCCTGTGATCAATTTGCTGTATTGTGTTTTTAAATCATATCAATAATTTTTGGACCAAGCAGACCCATTATACATACTAACACTTACTGTGACACCTGTCCTGCATAGTATCCTTCAGATATTCTTCATGGTGTTCTTGTCGTTCCTTTTAGTCAAGCACTTTTGTTGTGAAAGTCTCAGTGAGTGTGGATTCCGTCCACAGAGAGCAGAAAAAAATGACCTCTCCATGTGTTACTTTGTCAGGCCAACCATCAGCAGCCGCTCCGGTGATCCGCTCTGTTCAGCACATTCACTAAGGAGATTTATCACACGCAACCTGAGATGAGCAGCAGCAAGAAGTAAGTGACTTCAACAAGCTTAACAGGAGTGCTTTTCACTCTATGCAGAGCTACTTGACCTTTTAAATTAATCTTTTTTTTTTAATTTAAATAAATCAGGCGCACTTGAACAAGTAGTTTGTAATGAGGCTGACAAGTTATGTATATGTGCTCTGACTGCCAAGAAGGTGATACTTACATTTTCAAATACTGCTTTCAGACAGGATGGGCTGTAGCTGACTTTGCTGTATTTCAAGTGCTTACAAAATTGAAATCATAACTTGCTTGTTGACTAGAGGGACCCTAAACACACCACCTTTGTTTCTCTTATGGTGCACAATCACAGTTGTTATTTGGAAGTATGACATCAGTGTTTGATGTTCAAGGAAAACAGACTTTAATCGATTTTATCTAAGTGTCTACTACCAAACTAGTGAAAAGATCTTTTAACTTGAGGGCAATCAGTGCCCCAGGTGATACTGGATCAGCAGTGTGACTTTGTGTTTTTTTTTTTTGTTGGTTGCTGACAGAAAGCGATCACAATTTTTTTCTGGAACTTGTGTAGTCTCGGCAAATTTTTTGGATTTTGAGATAAACGACAGGCCTTATGTTGAAAAACCTGTTAATCTTTTGTTACCCTAATGATTCTGATATCCTCAAGTAAAGTGCTGCAAAGAGGTCCAATACACACAAAAAGGGGGAAAAAGCAGACAAAAATTCATGAAAAACAGCTTAAAACAGCCATTATAGCAATAATGAACTGATTAAAAAAAAAAAAAAAGAATCTTTGGTCATTGTGATATTGGCTGAACCCTGTTTTTTGTTCCCCCCATTCATTAAGAGTAAGCAGTGGAAACTGTCGGTGCGGTTTGTGTAACAATTACCGAAGCTTTGATTTTTTTTACATCATGCACACACGAAAGCCTGGCGTAGCTGTCATTTAACAAAAACTGTCCTTTTATTGTGAGGAGAAAACCTTTTAGGTCCAGGGAAATCTGATATCTGATGACATTCTGCCTTGATTGCATGAGGGATTTGACTTTACAAACTCAATTGGATTACAGGATACATGACCCGGAGACATTTATTCATATCTCATGCAATGACTACCGTAGATCCTGTATACCCTAACACAGTCTGGATGCCTTCAGGCTTTTTGATGTTTCAATGGTTTGGACACACCGTAGACATTTGCATCAGCTCGGGTGCAGAGAACACACTCACCTCTCCAAACAGATAGTAATTTAGACTACATGCAGATTACTGCATGCCCTACAGGGACAGGGAGATTGATACGTTATGTGTGAAAGACAGATAGCTTACATACAGTCAACAGGGCAAAGTAGCAGCTTATCAAGTTTTGATTGCTTGCACAGCTTGTAATATTGTTCTTTGAAGGTTTAGCTCACAATACATATGTACATAACCTAAAATATTGATTCAAGGTTGAAATCCACCTTGCCATCCATTTTCTTTTAAATCCTGGTAAATTATAAATGATCTGTGCAGCTGTAAGGGATTTTGATAGTATAAAGTGTTTTAGTGATCTAAAACATAAAGCAGACGTGAGAACCCAAAAACATTTTTCATCAGAACAAATCCAAAGCAAAAATTCTAACTTCAAGGTCAGTCACAAATCGTAAACACCGTAATATTGTATTGTCGATATTGAAACAAAATGCACTTTTGCCTGATTCTAGATAAAAGTAGAAGTAAATTAAGGTCACAAAGATTGTTGAACATAAAAATTACTCTGCATTGAGGCCTTTTGATTTGAGATAAGAATAAAAAATTTGAACAGACCCCTTTTTGTGTTTTCTTTTACTTTCTTTGACAAAATATATTTCTGAATTGACGCTTTGTGCTGCAAAGTACAAGCCAATGTCGGCAGCATGCATAGGACACAAGCATTCAAAGATTTTGCACCACGAAAATGTTTGTAGTCCCATTGTCTAATGTGCTGCTTTTGTGTTAAAGCCATTGTTTGCACAAAATTATTAAAATAAGGGTAGAATAATCTATCATTCACTTATTGCATCTTATATTTCATTTTGCAATTTAAAATTCTATGAATAGTCTATTATATCCCTTACTTATATTCTTTGTTGATTTACAATATAATCTTTAAAGCCAAAGCTTATCCTGTTGGTAAAATATTAAAACCACAAAAGAGTTCAAAAGGTGCTCCTGATCATTATGGTAGAGTCAGGTAGAAGCAAGTTGGAAAAGATGTCTTGTAAATTGTCTGGTGTGCAGTGTGTTAAAGGGCAAAAAGCATTCTCTAAAATGTAGGAAATCAAGTTCTCATGTAGAAATAGACAAAACAGGGCAAGGGGGATGTAAACTAAAAATTGAATTACAATTTGTTTTTTTTTAATCACAAATTGAATCCTGGAATGCAAATTACATCACAACATGTTTATATGCAACAATGACAGTGATTTTGTACTTTTAGTCCCACATCATACACCATTTTTTCTTTTTCTTGCTGAATAAGTACACTAAAACATGTTGTTATCCTCTCATTCTCTGACAATGTGTCAACTTTAGTGTGGAAATAAAACTTGGGAGCAGGTGTGTGGGTGGTCGGCTCAGGCAGAATGGAGTTTGGCCTGTTATTCCCATGATTGTTCCATAGGTGGCAATGAAGCAAGTAGGAAGGCCAGTAATGGTAGGAAAGCTGGCAAAGTCCAGAAATTAAAGACCTCAGCTAGATGAGGTTAAGTTATGGTGTTGTTTTGAAACTAGTTGACCCAGAGTTACACATGAAAGTTAAAGCTTGATAAGTTGCTGTCTTAAAATGCTTTTGAGTAATAAATCAGCCTACTGTATCTGGAGAATCTAAAGGTGGCATTTTATTGTCATTTTGCCTTTTATTTAAAAAACAAACAAAAAAAAACCTTTTTTATGAAAGAGTAGAAAGTGGGTACTGTATTTAAGTTCAATTTAAGAGAAAGGTACTTTCAGTCACAGTAGTAACACACTACTGGTAGTTTCTGGTGTGTTCGGAAAATGACAAAAAAAAAAATCTTGCATCTTTATTTCTACAATAATTGTAGTTTGTGAGCTCAGTAGCTATTACATCTAAACACAGGAAATGTTCCAGTGTTATTTTTTTAGTGTTGATTGGAGAGTTGTTTGTCCACACATCATCAGCAAGTATGGGGAAAAAAAAAACTGAATGGATTTAAATACTGGAAATATTTTTCAGAGCTGAAATAATAATAATAATAATAATAATAATAATAATAATAACAACACTGGTGATTTGGCAGTGGTAGGATTGTTGCAAACATACTGTCCTTCCTGTTCTATCTCCATGACAAAACAAGACACTGATCAACGGAATCTATAAATATGTGTGATATGAAGATTATGCAACATGATTCAGTGAGCAGTGAATGTCTTCTCGTGAGCAAGACACTGAATCCCGACCAGCTGGCAGCTGACCTTTGACCTGTAAGACCTCTGTGTCTAGGGTATCCCCCTGCTATTTTACTTAGCCCATGCTGTCCAGTCCACTTTGAATGGACTAAGTTGAGTTGGAGAACATTATTGAAGATATTAATGAAATGATTACACTTTGATACCATAGCACTGCTAACACTATTAACACTGTTCATCCTGACAATATGTAAATTAGCTGTTTGTGTAAAAGACTGCAGTGATTGCTTCTTTCTATTTGAGAGTGCATACTGTATTGCCCCCAACATAAAACCAAACAAGGAAAACATCCTTTCAGCCAGAGAGCCAGTCTGAAAGAAACCTTTTTTCAATCATTTTTCACATCAATGTTTGTTGGGAAACAGTACGGTTTGTTTGAGGTAAGGTTGAAGCTGGTGAAGCCGTGTTGAGAGCAGCAGAGGGGCTCCAACATGCCACCCTGTTACAGGCTTCTGTGTGTGTTGTCACTTAAGTAAAGCCGGCGTAATCCTGTAAGGGTGGATGAGTAGACAGACATGTGATGCCCCACTTGTTTCTTAGGTGGAGGGTGGTAGAGATGGGGGTTGACAGGCATTACCGACCAGATGGAAAGGCTTTGTAGTGTGTGTGGGCGTGTGACTGATTAGACACATTAACTGATACTTTTTTTTTTCCACCCAGTAATATAACACAATGCCTCGATTCTGTGTCTTAACATTTGAACTGTGAATAGAGGCGGATCCATCTCTATGGGTTCAAGTCTCAGTCAGGCAGCGGTGTTTTTGCGCACGATCAGCACCTGTCAGTCTGGCCATCACACTCAATTAGGGGAGGGTTCCTGTCCTCTTCAGGAAGCGGAGGCTTCCTGTCCTGCCCCCAAACAAGATTAAATCCTATCTATCGACTGCGTACTTTGCCCTCCTCTGGTACAACACACATTCTCTTATTTGAGTGTAGTTTACTTACAGAAAAGCTGACTTTAAAATGCTAGCTCAGAGCTCCAAGTAGTTGCATAGCGTTACTGGTAATGGGTCTTTAAGGAGTGGAGATGAGCGCCACCAGCAGCACCAGACTGAGCCCTAGTCCAAATTTACTGCAGGTGGCCGAGCCGAAGCGCTATGGCTCCACGTTGTCTCTGGAGGAGAAGTGTGAGCAATCTTTCTTCCTCTTTTACTACTACAGGATGGAGGATGAGGCGGTGCTGGACCGGGGGGCATCCTTAGTCAAGCACATCTGTGACGAGGAGGAGGTAGAGGGTAAGTTTACCTGTTCCTGTACACTTTATTCAATTTCTCAGCATGTATTTAAAAAAAAAAAAAGTCTTATTTTACCTGCCATGTGATGTAGACCGCCAAGGAGGCAAGGAACATCAAACATGGTGTGTTATAAATTTTTCCCTAAGATTTAACTTCTTTAAGAATAAGAAGAAAAGTTCCTTAGAAGTCACTGAATCTCTATTTTGAGTCACAAAAACTACCTAAAACTTAACACTAATTTATGTTTTTAGACCTTTGAAATCAGAGGTTTTTTTTTTTTCAAAGCAAGGGAGCTCATTGAGACAAACAGGAAGGACCTAATTAACCAAACTATCAAGACTGCCAAACTTTACGCACTTCCTGCACGTACACTGTGACGCTCCCCTGTTTAGCCAGCTGGCATGAGAGAGATGTAGAACACGGAGCATGACACCTATGTTTACCTCACTAATCCCCCTCAAAGACCTATAGGACAACAAAGAGAAACGGTTGAAGAAAAAGGTCCAATTTGCTTAAATGTCTTCAATAAGTGTCGTCTAAGTTGAGCTGCTGTTCAGCAGGGAGAACACTCAGAGACTCAGAGCCGGCAGCCTGACTCAAAGACTGATAAAGAGAACAAAAAGAGATATGGCAGATTGACGTTTCTTATATCCTATGAGATACAAGTCTGGAAGATAGAGCATTGGTCCATTGACCTCAATTATCTTTATCTGACACTGATTAGTCTGTGGTTTCACTCAAGCAAAATATTTGGTATCTCAACTCTGTGTCACAGCTGGTGTTAAAGCTTAAGATAGACAATTCAGTTACACATGCATGTAAACACTTACATCTGGTGTGACCTTAGGTTAAATGTTTGCATTCCTGTGATATAATTTCCTGTTACAGCTATGTCAGAAGTAAAGAGGAAGAGTAATCATTTATTCTGACAAAAAGGCTGTCATCATCTCTTCCTCCCCTTAACAGTAAATATTGTTTTAAAGCTGTGTTGTATTAGCATGCTGTCCGTGCTGTGTGGTGTGTTGCCATCCTCCCCACTGGTACAGGCAGGTCCAAGAGGCGCGGTTACTTGGGAAACTGGCGGTGGTGTTGCCTCTCCTCAGAAATCTAGTGAGCTTAACAAACCTCCCAGCAAACACAAGGATTTGATTTCATTCAGTGTGTGCTTACAGGCAGCTCCAAAAGAAGTTCTTCTACACAAAAAAAAAGAAGAGGAAGTCGTTTCACAAAGCTGCTCTGGCAGTGTGTAAATCTTGCTTTCCAGCTCCTTGACTCGACCATTTCTTATTCCTTCTACCTCTCTTCTCATTCTCTCACCTCCTTTCTTGTTGTCGTTTAGCCTGTGCAAACGTCTCCAGCTTTGCTTTATTGCTCATCTATCAGCCCTAATAGCACTGTGGTCTTTATTTCTGTCTGTCTGTCTATGTTCTCTTTTATTGCCATCGTCCAGCCATCTGCTCCTGGGTCTTGTTGTAATGCCCACTTTCTGTATGTTAAGCTAGATTGCCTCTTTATTCGACTCTAATGTCTTGTGTGATGGTAAAAGGTAACCCAAATAATACTGAGCATTTATGTTGAGCTATAGTTATTCCACATAAGATCTAAGTTTATATTGCTTAAAATGTCAGTGGAGAGAAGGAGAGAGAACTTTAATTATCTTCTCTATCTATAGCTACAAGAATGAATAATTTTGCTATGAATATGAATAAGCTTTAAATATTGACCATGCTCAGCCTACATAATTTGAATTTGATGTTTTGGCTAAAAAACTGATTGATTATCTGATTGATTATTTTAACCCTGGAAAATACCAAAATATTGACATTCCCATATTGAAAGTAGGTTGTATGCTACAATATAGAAGAACACAGCAAATTTGATGGACTTGTTATGGAAATATAAGCCTTGTTATTAAATATTTAATATCGCCTCATTAGTGTTATCCACCTCTAAAACTGTTTTTATCATAGCAACAGAAAAAGCCACCTGCGCTTTAAGTGGGTTTCCTCGCTCTTGCCGGTACGTAACTAGCAGAACGTTGCCTTCCTATTACTGTATGAGCTATATCGCAAATCCATACTTTCAAATTGTAGTGTTTACACTGGAAAAGTGGCACAATGCAAAAACAGTCAATATGCAGACTGAAAAGCAAAGGTGTTTTCAGTTAAAAGTGAAAACACCTGTGTGTGGGTTTGCAGGGCCTTAAAAGTATAGTGTTTCACTAAAATGAATAGTTGAGGTGGGTCATTCTGCCTCAACAAGCTGATCAGAATGTCTTTAGCAATTTGTTTAATCATTTTCTCATTGTTTTTGTGAGTTTTAGTGTCAGGTGATGGTATAAATGTTTTAGAGCAGGGGTCTTCAACATTTTTTAAGCAAAGGACCCCTTAACTGAAAAAGAGACAGATCAGGGACACCCTACTGTATGAAATGAAGTTGCATATTAAACTGGATCTACAATAACTCGTAGGGCAGCCTAAAGCCTTTATACATACCTTTTTTTTGTATAATAATAAGCTATTAAAATAGCCTAATAATTGTTGGCTTGATTTTTATAAATCATGTTTTAATGTTAAACATACATGTGGCACAGTGACTCCCTATAGGCCAGACAACATTGGGGAATTATATTTGCTAATATGTTGGATTTATGTTAAGAGTTTTTAATTTTTGAAAAAAAAACCCTGCATTGACTAGGGATCCCGGACCCCCTGTTGAAGATCCTTGTTTTAAATAATTTTTGTCAAGCGTGACCTTGACATTTGTTTATTGTAATGTTTTGTGAAAATGGGTGAAATTACAGATACTATTGTACTGCTTGGAGTTATGATTCCTAGAGTACGTAAAGTCTGTTTTTCTTCTTCTTGGCTGAATATGCCGTCTGGGTTTTAGTCGTGTATGTAGGGCTGGGCTATATATCGATATTATATTGATATTGTGATATGACACTATATATTGTCTTAGATTTTGGATATGGTAATATGGCATAAGTGTTGTCTTTTCCTGGTTTTAAAGGCTGCTCAGTTATGTCATTTTCTGATCTTACCAGACTGTTGTAACTGATTATTTTCTATTTCCCACTTAATAATTATATCCACATTACTGATTATTATTTTTCAAAAACTCTCATTGTGTAAATATTTTGTGAAAGCACAAATAGTCAATAGTACAATATCGTAGCGGTATCAATATCGAGGTATTTGGTCAAAAATATTATGATATTTGATTTTCTCCATATTGCCCAGCTCTACGTGTACGATTGATTTAGTGTTTTATGTTATCCCATAAACATGGGATGTATGGGACCGGTGTCATCTTTGTTGAACCAATAGCCTAGCGGGCAGCAGATGTGACGTGGCTGATGTGGGTCTGTCTCTAACTGTTTGTCTGTTTTTTCTTCTGGAGAGTTCTTTGGACTCTTTCTGACTTTTATTCATTCTGAAAGCAAACCGATGGACTATGGAAACTGGCCAAATATTTGTTCATATATATCTATTGTTGTATATGTATGCTATATCTTTACATGATTTTAAACATTGCAAATAAACATTGCAAATAGGTTTTAACAAATTTTAAGCAAATGTTTTTAATCTGTTGCAAAAGTTCAGTCACATAAACGATACAAGCAAACTACAAGCTAATGTCTGATATCCAGTATTTATCAAAAGGCCATATCTGCTTAGTGTATTGATTTGACCACACTCAGGTAAAACACCTGAAAACAACATTGTAAAATAGAACAAGGAGCAGAAGCCTCTGACTGTACCCCTTCATGCTTTAGATGAGCCTGTTCAAACCTTTTTAGATATCCCTTGTCTCTGATGCTCAGCTATAGCTTGGTATACTGAACCGGTGGTGTCAGTGAATTTAGAATTAGTCCCCCTTTAATAAAACAAGGCATTGTGGTATGAGTGAATAATGAACGCTGTTGTGCCTTAAGAGAGATCATTGTTTGTTGTGTTGAGGGGTTCAGCCACTTCCTGGTTAGGTCATGTGCAGTGCTTGGCTCACTGTTACCCGACGTTTGAACACTGATCGCATAGAGCCTTTTGTTTCAGGACGACTTTTGATGTTTATCCTGAAAGGTAGCTTTTTTTTTTTTTTTTTATAGCCTTCCTCTGCTTAGGAAGGAGCAACTTATGGGGAACCGGACAATTAAAACAAAAGTATTCAGGTATTAGAGAGCAGGAGAAGAATTATTGTTATTTACTTAAAATACAATATGACTCTACTGAAACTAAACCCTAAAACTGAAGCAAAAATTGTCAGCTTACAAAGTGCTGACAACAGTGGCCATTTTGAACATTGGCATATACATTACTGTATGTATAAAAAACAAGCATTAAAGAAATACTCTACCCAAAATCATTCTTCTAAATATTAAACACTCACTTATAGACTATACACTTTAAACTTAACATCATAAGGTTCGTGAAAGGAGGATTTATTACAGGACTGCATTCATTTTGGCTATGTGTACTAATAGACTTGCAACTGCGTGGATGTGAGTTTTTATATTCCTCCTAGGCGGAAAGCCGCAGTTTGGGTTAACTTGACATCAGTAAGTAATTATGGATTGCATTGGTCACCAGTTTATTTGTCCACCCTAGCTGCATAACCTACATCTTCTCTGTCCATCATCATAGGCATTGTGTTCCAAATTTTAATCCTCCAGCTCCATTGAAGATTCACTCGTTCAATGTTGTTATAACAGAAAGTTTGTTTTCAATATGGTGCTTTGTGTCTCACTCTGACATGTGTAGATAACATTCTATCTGGAATTCCTCGCGTACACTAGTACAGAATTAAGAAGAATAAATACCCTGAACCAGATACCGTACCTCAGCCATATGACCAGCCTTTCTGAAAATAAATGTATAGCATGTTGGCATGATATCCACATCCATCGGAATGGCATGTTATTAGCAACGGTCGGTTCTGCTTTTCATTATTGACCATAAATCCACAAAACTACATTTAAAACTGCACATCCTGTCAACTTGCATGAAAAGCAGTTATGGTGTCTTCACTGCTATGTTCTACTTCTTTTTCTGTCCAAATATTTGTTTTGACAGTGTACTGCAACCTTTATAACCCTGCTCTGCTACACTGTCTTGAGAATGTGCGAATGTTCCCTGTTTAACTGTGTTGAAAAGTGGCCAAGATTGGATTATGGTCATGTTATTTTTTCAGTGTTCACGTCATGATTTTCGAAATATTGCATTTTTCTAAATGGGGATTTTAATTGTGTCTTGTCATTTTCAGGGACTCAGCAGTGAAGTTTACATGTATCATTAGCATCATCGCAATCTGAACTTGTCAGGTTGTTTAATGTCAGAGTTCATCTGCTCTTTTGCGTTTTGCAGGTCATCACACCGTTTACATTGGCGTGCACGTGCCCAAGAGCTATCGGCGTCGGAGGCGTCACCGTCGAAGAACCGGCCACAAGGACAGAAAGGAGAGGTTGACGGAGAACGCTTCTGACAAGTCGGACACAGAAAACAACGATGAGGCCAGCAGCAGCATCCTCAAACCTCTCAGTAAGTTCTGATGGACTGTATGCCAAGGATGATTAGGGCTCATGTCTGTCTTTGCTGATAGTTGCTTTTTTTTCCAAAACCCCCATAACACGCCATGACCCCAAAGAAGTTGCTGAATCCACTTAGTGGCCAGAAATAGCCGTGTATGTTCTGCCAAGTGTTCTGCTGGGTGTGTTTTGACAGAGTAGAGGGAATTTTCATTGAAAGTAATGGCTACTCAGATGTAATTGTACTAGTGCTGATATAAGTCTCTTGAGTATAGTGTGTAAGAGCATGCCTTCCTGTGCTTTTGTACTTGGTTGTAGACATCAGTGTATCTGTCTTTGTGTGCTTTCGGATGTGTCGGCATCTGTATCTGTTAATGCTTACGTTCTTGGTTGACTAGAGCTTCTTCTGTCCTTTTTAAAGGGTGTAGAGTGCGAAATGTCCTTAGGCGCAGCTGTTGTGATCAGCGGATGCTACGACCAGTTTGAAGGAAACTTAAGAAATTAAGGTCGGAGGGAAAGGTTACATTGGGTAACTGAGTTAAAGTTTAAGCCAAGCTGTTACTGATGTCAGCCTTTTTTTCCCCCGCCCGCCATGTTAAGGTTAACATCACTTGATGTGGGGGATTTTCTTCAGGACATAAATCCAATCAGAAAATAGATTACAGCCAGCCCATCTGGTTGCTGCTACTAACTGTGATGATGCATGTTTAGCAAAAATTGCAAGTTTTATAGATTTTTGGGTATGTTTCTAGATTAGCTACTTTGGGGACTCACTGGTCTGTAATAAGCCTCCAAAGTGGCTGAATATGTGATTATTGATGTTAGGGCCGCACAATTTATGGCCAAAATTATTTCACGATTATTTTGATCAATATTGAGATCACGATTAATTACCACGATTATTTGTTGATTTTATCCAAAACATATTTTATTATCACATAGGCTATTTATAACTGCTTTCACATCCATATTGTACTAGTCCACGACTAAAAATCATATCTCTGTTTTTCGGCTGAATGGCGATACATGATAAATACCACCTATATTTTTTTAGGGTTTCCTTCCCAGATTGAAAATATACAGCTGCAATACATGTTTACATGAAAATTATCTGAAATAAATAGCCTAGGATTTATTTTAAAAATATATATCTCATAGTGTATGCTACTCACAGAGTGACGGCTGACTCATTATGAATGGGTCGAATGGCGGGTCAGCGGGGTTACACACGTTGCGTGTATGAAATGTCTGTATTGTCACTGCGCTGCATTTTTATGAACTTAGATATTCTAGCCATGGGTCACATCTTTTGCAGCTCCAGCAGGCCCCGTCTCACACACTTTTACTCTACAAACTGAAGTTAGTTTCATTCAATAACTTCTTCTGTGTTTTTCACCGGGGTGGCCGCAATAGCAGAGAGTGGAAACACTGGTACAAATACAGGTTTGCCTCTCATGCTTAACAATAAATAGCTGTGTTATTAACAATTAGAACTGTAGACAAATGTCAGAAGTGTGGACCGCCGCTGTGTCTCTCTATGTTGCAGGGGAGCCCTGTGTGAGTGAATGGGGGCGGGGCTGCGCGGAGAGTAAGAGGAGAGAGCCAACCACAGGTACGGCTTTACAGAAGAAATGGGTCATGTAACGCAACATTAAACCACATCGATATAAACAACATTGCTTTGTTTGTGGAGAGGCAGCGGATGCGAGGACATTTAGGTGCACCAGTGCGACCTTGGACAAATGTTAGTCACGCCCTAGAGCCCTGTGAGCTAACAGACGCTAATTAGCACTGGTCACTGCTGTTGTCTGGAAAACGACACAGACGGGACAAAAAATTGTGTTTACAGGTAAATTGGTAAACCTTGTCACCGATGTATGACCGACTGCTATCTGTTACTGACTTTTCCTCACATTACTCTGTCCTCTCTAAAAATTAAGCTGCACGGTGGAGGACTCTGATTGGCACATGATCAGACAGTGGTTTACTGAACAGTAGATTGGCTTTGCATAAAAAACCCTGAGCGTTCTGTGAACTGAATGACTAAAATATCGCTTGATCACGCAAATTCGATCATTAGAAGCCAAAATTGTGATTGTGATTCAAATTTGATTAATTGTGCAGCCCTAATTGATGTTGGTGTTCAAGCTGTTTGGAATGGAAAAGCAGAAGAGCAATTTAATCTGAGCTTTTCTGTTGCTAATTTTAATAATGCTGCTAAATTCAGTTTTAGTTTTACCCAGACATATAGTGCTTGTGACCCTTTGAAGCCACGTAATGCCCACTTATGATCCATTTTGATCATGTCCATGAGCTTTGAGCAGTACAACCAGAGTGATGTCCACTTCTCATTAGGGATGCACAATATATTGTTTTTGTACCGCCATCACAATATCTACTGGTGCAATACACAAATTGCAAAAGGCTGCAACATATCGCGACAGACACTGTGTTATTCGAAAGAAAATATCCGCAGAAAATTGCACTTTAAAATGTAACTGTCATTTCTTTTTAGTGGTGCCTTTTCTATTCAATTCAATGTTCAATTTGTTCAATAAAATGTGCAGTACTGAGAACACTTTATCTGTTTATTTATCGCAAGTAATATCTTTATTGTGATATTCAACAATGTTATATTTTCCTCATATCGTGCAGCCCAACTTCTCATACTGTTTCAGTTTAATAGTTTTAGAGGCCTGTAGGTAAAGCTAAGCACAGTTAAGGTAAACTTGAATAGCAGAGATTCTTCTTTTATTCTTCTTATTTTCCATTGGTCTCGTAACCCCTCAGATTTATCCTGCTTTGATTTATCCTTGGTAGACCTCAACTCCCAGACTGTGAACCACTGAAGAAACACGACACTACAGCAAAACAGACAAGATGTTAAAGCACACAGGTGATAGATAAAGCATGTTTTCAGTACAACCTCTTTGTTCATAGGAATACTTCTGTGTTCTGGAGAGGCTGATCTGTCTAAATGGCCCTGAAGATGGTTTAATGCAGCCAATAGTTATAAAGTGGTTGTTTGTATTTTCTTTTGGTAATAGATTTTAGACTATTATGTCCTTGTTTTTCCTCTTGAAAGTCCAACCCTGTCCCTAACTGACATTTAGACTAACCTAGCATGGATGCAGTTGTACTCCCCAAAACTAATCGATTGTGTCTCTAAACAGCTTATTTGTGACCTTCCAACATCATAAATGTCAGTCATTAAAAAACAAAAATTGAAATAATCATATAGTCAGTTTTTTGCAGAAAGACAAAACTTTTCTACGAACAACTTGTTTATTTGTGTACTGGGCTATTTTTGACTCTAGAGCAGCTCTGTCTTTGAGAAATATTTGTGCAATTAAAACTGGAATCTGTCAGGCATGCAGAAATTGACAGGCATGCAGTGTATACCTAATGTCCTACTGTTATTCACTGCCCTCATCAGTGTTAGTCTCTCTGGGAATCATGGCTGTGCCCCCAGGGGGAAGGCCCTTGTCTGTTGTCTGGACTGAAATCTTCTTGTTTGGTCAGATGGACGCTGCAGGGACTGAAAGTATATCCTCCTGGTTACATGCGTGTCCACTGCAGGGTCATTTGACCTCTTCTTATTTTGATAAGTATGTTTTTTTTCAAAGCTTCCCCCCCTCCTTTTTAGTAGGTTTAAATGTTCTCTCCAAGTGGATTATAAAGATTACGTAGAAACTTAATACTTATACAAATGGGTTTAATTTCCCAAAGTCAGACAGAGCAAGCTAAGACTGCTGTAATGTATTCAGTTTTTTTGTGACTGTATCTCCATTTTAATGGCTTTGCTTCACTTGAAGGATGCCTGCTTCTCTCAGAATTGAAAGAACAATCCTGAGATGTGTGAATACTTTCAAAATGTATTAGATAAATGCAAAGGTCGAGGTAGTAACCTGCCTGTTTGACAAAGTGGATCTTTTGGAGCTACCCAGCTTTCACATGCCAACAGTAATATGTGTTACAACTTTAAACATTTACAGCTATCACTTTGAAAGTAACAAAGAAGGATTCAAACTGTTTTCAATGAGTAGTAAAGCATATATTTAACTGTGTGTGTGTGTATATATAAGGTTAATTGGCCTTCCCTTGATTATTCTGGTTGATATAAGTAATTAAAACGATTATTAACATCTTTTTCACAAATCACAATGTGATGGGAGGTTGTGTAAAACCTTCTCCCCCTGCTTGCTCAGTGCAAATTAGATCTGGAGTTGTGAGACTAGGCTGTCTACAGAGCAACAGACTGTTGGAGATATTCGTCAGTGTCATAGGAAAAAATAATTGTATCAGTAGAAAAGGTCTGTGGATATTGATTGGATAAACTACTTAAACCTTTGAAAGGCCATCAATTTGTTTAACTTTACGTCTTTCTGGACATGAGTTATTGTTATATTAAGTTAATCCTTATTGATTGACTCTTAGATCAACAATGTCCCCCAACACATCATATCCATAGCCTTTCTTCATCCCTTTGTTCTTGTGTACATGTCCGTCTTTTTGCTTTATGTTCTGCTGCAAACAACCAAGATAATACATTTTAGAAGCAAAGGACAAAGATAATCAATATTATTTCTCCATACTAGACTAGTGACTTTGATAAAATGGCCCTGTATTAACATTTTAGGGCACGCATGATCACATAGTTGCTTGTAGGAGATGGACAACCAGTCACACATTTGACTTTTTTGTTATGCCTACTTTCTGTCCACCTGCCTCATCCAAATCACTTTCAACATTAGTCGGACATTGGACGTTTGTTTGTTGACATCAGCTGAAGGTTGACACCAAAAGATGTTTTCTTCTGTTCAACTCCTTTAAGTATAGTCTGAATACTATGTCTGAACTGTTGCAGATTGGTTTTTAAGTACATCTTCCGTTAAATTTTATCATCCCCTTGTCAGACAATCAGACAGTCAATTCTGACTCCTTTTCACTTACCAGACTCACTCGCTTCAGTTAGTGAACATTTTGATTTTGTATTGTTAAACACTTTCTCTAATTAGGCTTTACACAGCCCAGATATCTCTATTGATTCTGTGTTGCAATTAGGGGATGGCAGTAGCTCAGTCCGTAGGGAGTTGGGTTGGGAACCGGAGGGTCACTGGTTCATGTCCCCATACGGACCAAAGTACGGAGTGTGGATTGATAGCTGCGGCCACTTGACACTGCCAGGTGGTCTTGAGCAAGGCACTGTACTGTATCGTTGGTCTGATTGGTTGAAGGACTATCCAATTGCAGACAGAGTCATAGTGACACACAGTCATAGTGTCACCCGTTGGTCACGCCTCTTGTGCAGAGAAAATTCAGAACAGACTCCCCAGATTCAATCTCAAATCTATTGAGCTTGGCTTGGTCCGGTCCCTTTTATGGACAAACTTAGAATCACTCTTAAACTTGACCCTGCTATGATGCGTTGCATTGGGCTGTTTGCAGTGAAAGCACAGAGAAAATGTGACTATACATTCAGGACACATGCAGACAGCAAAGAGATAGTTTAGGTTTAGGTTGTGTCCCCCAGCTGGTGTTTGTTACATTCTCATCGGAACCTGCCCACTTCAGCTATCACAACAAAATACCAGAGCTAGGAGGTCTGAGTATAAATACTGTGCTTTTCAATGAATCACCCTCTGGGTGTTACTCTGCATTCAAACCCTGTCCGCTGCCTGTGATGCTAGCTGCCCTGCATACTGAACATCAGACTTTGTGGCATGGAAAACATTTCCTGTACTCTCAGTGATCCTCTTTGCTTTGAGCGAGTGATGCGGCGTTGCATTATCACTGCATGTACAGTTACAAACAATGAACGTGCTATTAGACCCTGTGTAGCCTTATACTGTACTGAGTTTTCCGAAAAGGTCAGAGGGGATGGAAGGTATTTGTGTAGGATGCATGTCAAGAGTGGGACTAACCAGGCCTTTAGTGGCAGTCACACTAAGCTTTCTGCCAGGCAGCGGGCATTCTTTCTCCATCCCCTATCCCATGAGCCTCTGCTTCTAGGACAAAGTCCTCTTTGTATGCCCATGGCTCTTGGCTAGAGCACACAGAGCTTTGAAATTGCGTTTGAACGATGGGATTTCATTTTGTGCTTGCCCTCACCCCCTAACCCTTCTCACCCACCCTCACACTTTTCTCCCAGCACTTATACCAGTTAGAGTTTTTTGCTGGACAGCATGGATAGGAAGCATCAGTTTCTCTAATGAAGAATTAGAAAATCTCTCTTGGATAAAATATTGACAGCTTTAGATACCTACTGTTTATAAGAAGACGCTTCAGAGAATTCAATTTTAATTTTTATGTTTTTGTTTTTTTTAGGTTGGGTACATTTTATTTCTAAGTTAATCATATTTCTGATCCACGACAAGAGTTTTGCCATGAAAACATGTTTCTTTCTTCCCTCATTCAGTTTCTGCTCATTCCTTTATCATGAAATATTGTGAATGCTAAATTTCAATCTGTAATAAGTCATAGCTGTTATTAATAATGTTATAATATAAAGGCTGTAGTTTACACACAGAAAGGTACAGAAAATCCAGCTGTAAACACTGTGTGTCAGGTAGCTTTTCTTAATCTTGTGCCAAAGTCTTGTGCCATAGGAAAGAAAGAAAAAACATCTATTATGTGGGGATTGTTTTACTACAATTGCATTGTTATGGTAAAATATTTCATCCTGCTCTTTAGAAAGACAACACTTGTACTTCCTTGGTTTTACTGTTATCTGTTTACCACTTCTTTAACTCTATCCACATTTAAAGAATACAGCAGCATGTGAGCCTACATCCCTGAGGCTTTGACCTTTTCATTGCACTGCTTGCTATTGTTTGCATGCAATTTTGCCATATAGGTATTTAAACTTGTTTTAAATGTTTACTGTAATCAGTGTAAATTGCCATGGATATGAGTGTCAGCTAAATGTGTGAAACGCACATGTAAATTATTCCACCCAAGGTGTTATTAAACAGGTTGCGACTTAAGCTAGTTGCAGCTTGTTGAAGTGTGTGTGTGTGTGTGTGTGTGTGTGTGTGTGTGTGTGTGTGTGTGTGTGTGCGTGTGCGTGTGTGCCAGCAGACAGTTTATCCCCCACCTAGTAATCTTACAGCTGCTTGTCTGGCTCGTACACGCTGTTGTTATTGTGCTGCAGAAAACACAATAGGGGGAAACTACAGGCCTTCACCTCATTTTCAGTTTGTTGACTGACTGACTGACTGACTGACTGACTGACTGACTGACTGACTGACTGACTGACTGACTGACTGACTGTGTGTGTGTGTGTGTGTGTGTGTGTGTGTGTGTGTGTGTGTGTGTGTGTGTGTGTGTGTGTGTGTGTGTGTGTGTGTGTGTGTGTGTGTGTGTGTGTGTGTGTGTGTGTGTGTGTGTGTGTGTGGACTTTACAATGGATAATTATCCTTCCTCTGTGATGCAGATATTTTAATAAATTCTTCATTTAAGAGCAGGACAGCAGCACAGATAATTTCCCATTTCACCACGTGGGTGGTCACTCTGCCAGAGCTTTTTTTTTTTTCTCTGGGTTTCTATGGCAAGAGTCAGAGTGTAACACTGACTAACTGCATTTCTGGGATAAAAATGGTCAAATTTTAATATATTCAATATCGATGGTCAACTCTCTGGTGCCACAGTATCAGCAAGCTGTTATGTAATCAGATCAAGCAGCTTTGTTCTGATCACACAAAAACACACACACACAAAGAAAGATGGGAAAGATGTTAAAGATGACATCGCGAGCATCCAAGCGAATGTTCTGAGTAAATGGGTACATTTTCTGTTTGAGAAATGAAAACACTACATTAGAATGAAGACATTCTGTTGGTCCGCAGTCTTTCATTAATGGTCTATGGAGCAGCTCTAGACTTTAAACTTGATGACCAGTGTTGGGCAAGTTACTTTTAAAAAGTAATTAGTTACAGTTACTAGTTATTTCTTCCAAAAAGTAACTAAATTAGATACTCGGTTACACATTTTAAAAGTAACTAGTTACTTCAGAAAGTAACTGTTACTTTCAAGTAAGTTTTTAAATGCTCAAATGTGACCCCACCTCCACCCCTCTTTAATGGAACTTAAAATCCATGTGCATGTTCAATTATTTATCATAAATATGAATATTATAATGAAATGGACACTTAATACATTACATTATTAACAGAAACAATGTACACGCATCTAAACTATTTTAATGTTGCTGTGGGACAAAGTGAGACTAGTCTCCAATCAAATGCCATGTACGTAGATATTATGGCTAGTGGATTGTTACAAATAACATAGATGTTTTGGAACTTGTGTGTGTGTGATAGAGTGAGGGAGAAGTGAGAAAGTGACAGCGATTTAGCTTCGGAGCGACTAGCCACTCTAGAGTCATAGTGCCTATGTTTTCTGACCACGGTGGGAAATCTTTAGCAGGAAAAGTTACCCCCCCCCCTTTGATTTCATAACGCCATACCTGTCTCTCGTTGACTGACTCGCTTGTGTTGTTCGTTGGGTTGTGACTCCGACTATGCATACTTTCCAACACCTGCCCAACTCTACCTCTGATTGGCTTACCATGAAATTTTACTCTACCTCAGCCAGTCGTCAGCATTTATGCGGCTCAGAGATCAAGTTGGTCTGATGAAGAAAAAACAAAAAACAGCTTCAGTTATAGTAACGCGCCGCATTTTTCAGCAGTAACGGTAACAGCGTTATAAGATGGTAAGAGTAATCAATTAGATTACTCGTTACTGAAAAAAGTAACGCTGTTATTTTATAACGCCGTTATTCCCATCACTGTTGATGACATTGCAAGTTTTAAGACTTACTTCTCTGCCTCCTAGCTTTGAGAGGAGCTCATGTTCACAAATATTGATTGAACTTTTCTAGGCCATGGAAATAACATATTGAAATTCTTAATTTAGTTGGTGTTCCCCCTTTAACATTGTCCTTAACCATCACAACTACATGCACATATCCTTAACCCAAACCTAATTCTAACCTCAACCCTAAAACCAAGCCTTAACCCTCAATAAGCTTTTGAATACTTGAGGACCAGACAATACTGTATGTCCAAAAAGGCCTAGAACTCAAAGTGGTCCTCACAAAGATAGGATTTACAAGAGCAGTAAAACCGAATATACGCCATTTTGCCACATAGAGCAATGCAATATATTTTAGCAAGTTAGGCCAATAACAGAATAATTAAAAATGATTAAAGTTAACTTTACTATACTATTAGTACATTTTATCATAGGAGTTACGCTTTTTTTTAACATGAAGTTTAAAAGGAACTGATGCATGTGTTTTTGCACTTCCTGACTTAAATTACAACATTTAGAAAACTACTGGTTTGCTTTGATGTTCCAAAGTTAAGTATTACAGGTTCCCTTAAATAGGGAACCAAGTTCTCACATCACATCATCAATATACTGTATAGTTGTTGTAGTAGTGGTGGTAACAGTAGTAGTACCCATTGGTAGTTTTTAAGAACTTAGAAAGGACTTTACATTCAAATTTAGTAATGGATTTATGAATAACTGGTGCAACCCCATCCAGGGCCTTAACATTGAGATTAATGGTATTACAAAATGTCTATTGGCCAAGGTTTGGCTAAGCAGTATTTGCTTGTCAAAGGAATCTTAATTCAAAATTAAATTGGCGTACGTGCACATTGTTGGAGCTGCAGTAGAACGGTTTTAGCATACTATTTCAAAAACAGAATGTAAATCAATAATCTGCAAAAAGCATGCGCAAAAAGGTGGAGAATTTTTTTACATTAGCAGTCTCAGTCCTTGAGCAGAGAAGCTATTGTTGCATTTATGTGAGCTTTTTCCCCATGCACTGATCTTGTGTGGCTGTTTGCTGATGACAATAATCTTAGTGTACACTTTTCTACATGCATGGGTCTGCTATCATGAAAGGGGGTAGTGATTGTTTATGGACTCTCCATTCAAAGTTCAAATATTGTTTTCACTTGTAACAAGCTATGATCGTGTTGACCATTTACAACATGTTTCAATAGAGCTGTAAAGTATCATTCATATATCAAACCTCTTGAAATTCTGTTTGTGTTGAGCTCTAAATATTTAAATGAGAAGACATGGGAAGGAGAGCTCAGCCTCTGCTAAAGAATAGTCCAGTTTGTGGCCCATTTCCTAATTGTTAATGCAGGGCTCCAGGGCAACTTGCCAAGGCTGGAGGTCCAATGGCGAGGGCCTGTTTGAACAGTGAAGGGGGGGGCAGTGAGGGAGTAGGGGCTAGCTGTGGGGGCACTGTCACTGAGGGCACCCCTAAAACCCATCGGCCCCCTCCTACCTGGTCCACAAAGTGCAGGAGCAGGCAACTGAGAGTGGATGTCACTTCCAACCAAGACTTTAATGAGGGTCTAGCTGCTGCTTTGGGACACTGGTGAGCTTGTGTAGCTTGCCGACTGTTATCTGTGGATTGGGAGAGTAAAGGGGGGGTCACTAAGGTTTTAAAGATGTCCAACAACAACAATAACCAAGAGGAGAAGGAGGAAAAGGAAGAGTACACGGAAGAAAAAGAAGAGGAGATCATGGTGAAAATCCCTCCACCTCCACCTCCTCCTGAGGTCAATGGGAAGGGTCCAGTTGAGGAGGGGAAGCCGGTCCCCAAACCCTTGCCCAATGGGCACCATTGCCAGCCTATGAACCGCAGTATTTTTCCTCTCTCCGCAGTCTCGCCGGCAGCCGAGAGGATCCGCTTCATCCTCGGTGAGGAGGATGACGGCCCGGCACCCCCACAACTCTTCACTGAGTTGGATGAGCTGTTGTCAGTGGATGGACAGGAGATGGAGTGGAAGGAGACGGCCAGGTAAAGACCTCAGTCTCAGACTTGGGGGCTTCCTTTCCAAGTTCCTGTATGCGCACCTACAGTTATGTAATGATGTTTCACTCACTCATTAAAAACATGTACCGTAACACAGTTGATTGTGAAAACTAAAAGGGACAAAATAATCTACACAGCCAAATAACTTAACAACCACTTGTAAACTTCAGCTAGTTGTCAGTCTAAAATCTGTTCTTCAGACATGAGGTGATTTGCTGTGTGCATTGAATTTGGAGCATTATAAGGAGCGAGCTCACAGGGATTCACAGGTTTGCCCTGTGTGGGATGGGATAGAGATGGGCTGATTGTTTATGCATCATTAGTGTTGGATGAGTGAAGCTCTCTCATGAGGAAACTGGATCCCTTGGGTGCTGTGTGAGGCTCTAAAATGAGTTTAAATGTTATCCTAACCTCTGACCAATTGTGCCTCAGATTTGTGTTCACTTTTGGATGAATGATTTGCAGAGGAACTTTCCTGAAGAAGTCTTTCTTACTTTAAAAGTACTTTTACTTCTACTCAGGAGGTTTTTTAGGGCCAAGTTCTGATGATACATTTGTCCAGCTTCTGATGAGATTGGTGAATAATTAGTACATATGGGCTTTATTCAAAGTCAAAGTATCTTTATGTGTTTCCTTAAGGAAAAATTTGTTTTGCACACTGAGTAACATTGTTGCAAGAGTTTCAACAGACACACAACAACAAGCACAGGGTTAAAACAATTAAAAGACAAATGTACAGTAAACATATGGGCTACTCAAAGATCTGTGCAGATTACAAATTAACATTTTCTATACTCTATTTGTATTTTTATTTATTCTATAATTAAAACAATTAAAAATTTAAATAAAAAATAAAAAAGCCATCCATCCTACATTCGCCCATACATGACTTACAACCACGCAACCCTACTTCCATGCATTCAGTCTTCAAAAAATAAAAAATTATTGTGTCAAAATTAAGTAGGTGGCACTACAGGTTACCTACCCATTGGGATCATTATACTAACATACTAACAACTAGGGTTTGGGAATTGTGTTTCTAATCATGTCATGCCAACCATCTGCAAAAACCCAGCTAATCATAAAAAAACAACAACATCAAGGGTAGAATGTATTGTCAATCTTACAGTATGCAATATGCATTTTACATGGGGACAATATTGTGTTTCTTCAGTGCTACAATTTACACAATGACAAAAAAAAGACAAAACACATTACAAAGACAGGTTCTCAACCACATAGTGTGGAAGTGATGGTGAAAATGTCCACAAGAAAGTGTTTCAACTAAAGTACCCCAATAAAATTGTACAAGTAAGCAATCTATATGTATTTTAGCAAGGTTAAAAAAATACAGTTCCTGACCTTCAAAAAAAGTCTACGTTATTTAATAAATGCTTATATATTGCTTACATAAGGTGAAATAAATCAATCCTGCATCTTTCATGTCAAACTTATTATTCTGCAAATAACTGCAGAGATTAGGACCTGGTCCAATGTCTCACCAAGAGCACTCAGTGGACTTAAAATGAATAAAAGATCTCACAAGTGCTGGGTAGTACTGGCTGTATCCCAAGTGCAATTTTGGCAGCCAGAACTGGCCAAATAAAACCGTGGTATAGAAACAACTTCCCAGTACCACTTCAGTATCTCAACTCTCTGATTCTGAGGGAGGGGGGAGTGATTAAAAAGATACATAAAGCAAATAGAAATGATAATACGGGTTCACAACTGATAATTTAAAAAAACTGAATTCCCACGCACGGTTGTAGACCTTCAACAGGCATTTTCTCATACAGCTGTTGCCAGTCAGGCAACTTTTAATGAGCCTTTAACGATAAACAGCATTACATGAATGACAAGAGACAGTTTTGAATTGCAAATATTACTAATGCTAATATTTACTGCAAGCGGTAGTGAAGGGAACATTTAGTTTTACCATTTACTTGACCATATTACCTTTTTAAATATTTAACAATTTATCACCCGTAACACATTAGATTTTTGATGCAGCTATAGAGCCTCTTCTGTATGTGGACATAGATAACATATATACAGTAGGCTACCTACTGTATGTGAATTGCATTTATGCAGTCATATTTAAATTGAAGTTTCCTGGTAAAATTAGCATCAACTCTTGCTTGTGTGACCCAACTTTCAACAAGGTAGATCACGTTTTTTATGGAATAAAATAACTTATTTTTACTTATTATTTTTTTAAACTTTATTTCATTATTTATGTGTATATTGAGTGTATATATATATATATCTTTGCATGTTGATATGCTGTTTGGTCCTGTTATGTAGCGTGATGCCACAAGATCACCATTAGTAAGTTAGTTCATCATTCTTTGATGTACTGAATTGCACTTCTATACTGTAAGTACAGTAATATCCAACCTTGTTTGTATGTTCTGTTATTGCCTATAGCTGTCTGAAGTTCCCAGTGTAATCTAGTCATTGTTCTCCCCTTTTTCATTCCTCTAGGTGGATCAAGTTTGAGGAGAAGGTAGAGAAAGGAGGTGAACGCTGGAGTAAACCACATGTGGCCACGCTGTCCTTACATAGCCTATTTGAACTCCGGACGTGCATAGAGAAAGGCACCATCATGCTCGACATGGAAGCTTCTACTCTACCTCAGGTTGTTGGTAGGTTGGCCGCAGGTTACTTATAAACTTATATCTGTAACAATATAAATTGTATTTACATTTGAGTGATACAGAGCCCCCGAGGTGACATGGAGGGGAAAAAAGAAATCAAGGAAAAACCAAAAAAAATTACAAAAGTACTGTACTGGGGACAAACACGTTTGAGATCTTAAGTTTTATTTGCGAGATCTTGACTTTGACATGGAGAAAAAAAAAAATTGAAATGAATAAAACATGTACTGGAATCACAATCACAAACAAACAACAAACAATAAGGCTAATCTAACCTAGCTAGCTAGCTAGCTAGCGCACTAGCTAGTATCTAGCTAGCTAGCTAGCGCACTAGCTTCGACATGATAACATCTCCTTGATCGTCTAAATACATCCAACATTTATTTTGATAAGCATTACAAATTAATACTTACCAAAGTGAAATGTTATAATGGACAATGTTGTTGACTGTTGATGTCAATGACTGCAGGCTAACCTTAGTAGCTAGCTAGTATCTAGCTAGTAGCATGACAGGATTACATCTCCTTGGTTGTCTAAATACATTAATCGTTTATTTTGATACGCATGAAAACAATCAGGAACAATGAAAACCCAATGTTTACCGTTCAAGTTCATGAGTTTGCCACATAGCTAGCTTGCTATACTATGGCTGTATTAAGAGAGCAATCTAGCTAGCGTATACTTGTAAGAGACACAAGAAAGAAGCTCATGAATGAGCATGTTGCTACGACAACACAAACTAGCGCTATTAACATCAACAGTCAACAACAATGTCTATTATACCACTTCACTTTGGCATTTATTATTTAGTAATGCTTATCAAAATAAACGTTAGATGTATTTAGACAACCAAGAAGATGTAATCATGTCGTGCTACTAGCTAGCTAGATACTAGCGAGGTTAGCCTTATTGTTTGTTGGATTTGCAAGAACTTGCAAATAAAACTCGATATCTTGCAAAACAAAGTCAAGATCTCGTAAATCAAAGTCAAGATCTTGCGAAAGTGATTGTTCCAGTACATGTTTTATTAATTTTAATTTTGTTTTTGTTTTTAAAAAAAAAATTTTTTACCCCTCCATGTCAAAGTCAAGATCTCGCAAATAAAACTTGAGATCTCGCAAAACAAAGTCTAGATCTCGCAAATAAAACTTGAGATCTCGCAAAACAAAGTCAAGATCTCGCAAAAGTGTTTGTCCCCAGTACATGATTTTTTTGTAATTTCTTTTTTTTCACCTTGGGAGCTTCGTAGAGTAAAGCTAATTGGCATTGGCAAGTATGTTTTGTGAGGACATGTAATGCCAGACAATGTTTGGGTTAAGGTACAATTCAGGAAGGTAGAAGGTATTATTATTGGGTTTAAGCACATGCTTTTTACACTGGAGACTGGGGGTCATCAGCAGGAAGTTAGTGTTTTTGTTTTCAATAATTGACTTGACCTCTTTAAGCTCAAACTAAAATGACTTAAGTTTTTGCTGACTTGGCAAAACTCAACAAGAGCCAAGACATTAAAAACTGTTTTACACAGGCTGAGTATTACTCCCCTTTGTTTTTCTTTTCTCAACCAAGTGCTTTGAGGTGCCTAAACATAACCATACAGAAACTGTATTTTTAACTTTAATTTAATTGCCAGGAGTAGATACCTGCTTATACAAAACAGTCTGATTACCATTATGTTCTTAGAAAGATTTTGCTTTTAATGTATGATAACTCATTTCCAGTGACTATTACAATTGTGCAGAGTATTTTTTAGGTGTTTGTACAAGTATTTTTTCCCCCCATTGTTATACAATGACTGTGACAAAGGTGAGCAGAGAACCGTCTGCCAGTTTAATTTTGTCTGCTCCGTGATGAACAGTATACTGTATGCAGAGCTGCTCTGTAGTGTTGCGTGCAGGTTTATGAATTGAGGCATCGCACACAGGGCTCAGAGGTTTCCTTCCTCTTTTTGCTTTAGTAGCAAAAGGTCAGAGCTTTGAGTCAAGTCCAGCTTAAACTGTACTTTATTTGAACACTAAGGCACTCAAATTGTAGTTTGTAAATGGTCACACAAAAACGTCCTAATTTAAGAACAACCAACCCTCTTCGTTTGTGTCTGCATGACGGAGCTTGAGGAAGAGTTACCACTTGGACTGATTCATGTGAAGTAATTGAGTGTGCTGCATGGACAGTACAGGCCGAGCGGAGCTGGGCCTCTTGCTTTGAGGCCAGCCGCCTTGACTGATGGGCCATTAACAGCACTACTCCTCCACAAGAAGAGACACTCCCTGAGGCTGCAGCATTCAGGCTTCTGACCTTCTTTTTAAAAATAGGCAAGACCCTTTTTGATTGAGCCATTTCATAATGCCACGAAGACTTTCATAAAGGAGCATTACAGTCTGGGTGGCACTAATTGAATCCTTACATGATTGAAGAGACTTTTTTTCAACTCAGTTATTTGCTCAGAGTTGTTACTAAATTAAGGCTGTTGTGTAAAATCTGCATGAAGAGAAAAAAGACCCCCAATAAAACTTTGACATGAAAGAACAGAATAATTCAAATTTGGTTTTATTTATTCATTTCAGTTGTTTCTTATTGTTGCTCCTCAGAACTTTAGATAAAGCTATTTTTTTGTCTCCAAATGAAACCTTGATGAACTCATGTAACAATCTAGTTAAATGCTGAAACAATTAGCAAATGTGCAGAAATCTGCTGATAACTTATTATGCTGTATGTCAAGTTGATAGTGAGGGTTTGCTGGCGTTTTTTTAAATTGAATACATTTGGGTTTTCATCTGTTGGTTTGACAAACTAACCATTGTAAAACGTCTCTTTGGATTCTGGTTGTTGTTGGGTGTAATAATGTATTTACTATGTCTAGATTCAGTGTGGTTAGACTTTCTTCCCTCCTGAAAAAGACTAAAATCGGCTTTCCTCACCCTCTTTCTTCCTTACCTTCCCTCTCTCTGCATATTCAGAGATGATCACTGACAACCAGATAGAGATTGGACAGCTAAAAGCAGACCTCAAGGACAAAGTGATGTACACATTGCTACGGAAACATCGTCACCAGACCAAGAAGTCCAACCTGCGTTCTCTGGCTGACATCGGCAAGACGGTCTCCAGTGCAAGTAGGCTGTTTTCCAACCAGGAAAACGGTAATACTGATGCCAGTTTGGTGCAGTCACCTTTTTCTAAATGATGTAAAGAAAAAAACAAATCAGCTAATTTACTCTATTGTGCATTTAGCTGTACATACCTTAATCACTGGGTTTAATTCAGATTTTTTTGTCATCTCAAATTAGGTGTACAGTGAGTTTTTAGTGCAGTGGGGAATGTCAGTGTGCGATAAAGGACACACTACTGCCCTCCTCTGCATAAACCCACTAATGTGGCACTCAGTGCATTATATTACATTACATTAGCATGCCATTTAGCTGACGCCTTTATCCTAAGCGACTTCCAATTCAGTGCCTTCAACCAATTCCAGACAACAAGTAGTGACAATGTAGCTTTAAGAATATATATATATATATATATATATATATATATATATATATATATATATATATATATATATATATATATATATATTCCTATTGGTGCTACTATAGTTCTACTACTTACTCACTAAACCCATCATTTAACTTGGAAAACTAAAGTTTGCAGAAGTCTTTTGCTAATTCATGACAAACATTTGGTTTTATTACTCTAACACTTTTACCATACTCACTGTAGGATACTGTACTAACTGCATTCACAGAAACTTAAGAGATCAGTACCTGTAAGAGCAGGTGGAGCTTTCAAATTGACTGAAGCTCTAAATTTCGACACTGAAGAGTTAAGCTCAGTGCATGAATTTATGAGTAGGTGAGAAGTCCAAGGCTAAGGCACACACTCACCGGAACCTATCATAAAACTGACTCCAAATTTTGATAAGATATGACTTTAGATAGAGAACTTGAGCGATTATAATTACTGCAGTCAGAATATCTGAGGTTATATCTGACATTGATTATAATTGTTCATATTATTCTCTCTTTATTAACTTTTAATGTTGACATTTCTGAGAATTCATGTTTTTTAATAGTAGAATTTAAGACCTCTTCATCACACAGGGCGGGCTGTCACTTTGCTTTACCGGAAGTTATTACAAAGAAAGCTACATTTAAATTAATGTCCACAAAAGCAGTCAAGTAATAAAACTATAGAAAATGGCTTTATTGGCCACTTTAATAGGATTGTAGTTGCTGTAATAAATGCATTTAATATCAATCTACTGTATGCTGCATATAAGACCCATTAAAATATATTGTTACAAAATGAAATTGAAATGAACAACTAATTAATATTTCCCACAGGCAGCAGCACAGAGCTGCAAATAAAAACTTTATTAAACCTTATCAATAAGCAGCAAACAGAATATTTCATTAGTCCCTAAAGTGGTGAGATTTAAGTAAAGTGACAGCCCTAATGCACACAAATGTAACTGGCCTTAACAACGCTGTATGAATCCTTAAACTGTAACACTTTGAGTAACGTAAGATGTTTTCTTGTGTTGACAATGTTATTAATATGTGTCCAGACATGGGTCTTCGGAAAGTGAAATTATTTATTAACTGTTATCAGATTTATGAAACCGTTTTCAAATGGAAAAATCATCTCATGAAAAGCCTTGGGCGCTTATCAGTGTCACAGTACTCAGATAAAGTGCTTCACTGATAATCATTAATTTATGATAACCTTACAAGGATAAAGTGCATCCTTAATAAAATACAGTTTGACTGTCCAATGACCCATGGTCCTGATTTATGGCGCCACTCCTCTTACTTTCCTTTTTCTGCACAGCTTGTAAAATTACAGATAAATCATGTTTTACGTATCTTTTAACCACTTTATTCTCCTAACAAAGGGCTTGCTTTGGCTCAGTGGGCTTGTCTATCATCTCTCCCTTCCATCTCTTTTTTTTTCTCCTTTTACTGCTTCCCTGGATTGGGTTTGATAACCTACTGCTGCTACTAAAAGCTCGTAGTCCTCTTGGGAGCTCTGTGACTTGCCTATCGGGTCACATATCAATGGAGGACTTGCAGAGCCAACGGAGTACCAGCATGGACTGGCTTAGTAAGTTCACTGGACTCAGTCTACGTTCATACTGCAGATTTACTAAAGGAAATTCCTTTGCCGCAACATTTAAATCAATGCACTATTCGGTTGTTCACAAAAACAACAATATGCATTGTTTTGTGCATACATTTAACAATTACTTTATACAGTTGTACTACTTAGGATACATGTCAATAAACATAAGTGGACATGAGGGTTAGCGTGAGCAACCATTTTATTCCTTTTTTGATTACAATTCCAACCTTGGTAATTAAGTAATATTTTTTTTATATAGCCTGCATAAAACAACATGGTAAGAACACAGTTTAGTAGTCCATCTTTGGGACATTGTAGTTTCACCACAGCAGACCCATGTCAATAAAATCTGCCGTCGCATAATTATGGCGCACCACAGTTGTCTTTTAAGTCCTTATGAAAGACAGGATGTAATTTTTTTGAGTATTGAACCGCAGCACAGGGTTTTACTTTTTTTGTCAAATGCCTCAGTATCTCACTTTGCAGCACATATCCAATCGATGCGACTCAGACAGGATTTGGAAAATGTGACTGAGCGGCTTTTTCTTTCTCTCAAAAAACGTCACATGTAAGTGAAAAATGTCAGAAGGGGAAAAGTTTTAGCTGCAGTTTGAACATAGTCACGAAACTAGTGTAAATGTCACATGTCATTCAGACCCAATGTGTCAAGTACAGTAGCAATGCTTAATAAAGTAGTGCCATTGAACAGTTGTTTAGTCTTGTCTAAGTTTTTCTTTTTCTTCTTGGCTAAGATTTTATTTTTGATCCCTTATCTGTTTCCCTTTAAATTTAGTTTTTTCCCCTTTTTATTACTGTATCTACTCTATGTAAGTACTACGATTTCATCATTTGTACTGGCTGCATCATACTGACAAGCATGTTATTACCTACAATCCTCAGGGGGCAGATGTACGAAAGGCTACAGTGGCATCAGAATTTGCTCTCTTTGATATTTGTACCGCCCTGTATACCGTCTTGTATTCCTGACCGCTCCACAACTGAAGTAAGGTCACGTTCTTCTGTCAGGTCTCTGATGAATCTAATGGAGTTGACGAGCTTAAACCAAAGGTCAGCAGAGCATCAATCAGTCGGATGTTTACCTGCACTTAATGGAAGACTTTGATGGGAAAGATAGACACCGTAAGATGATCAGATATTCTCAACAGTAAAGCTCCTGGTTGTGTATTAAGGATGCACAAAATAAGTTAGAATAGTTGTAGAATGTAGTGGACCAATTAATAACTGCTTTGTAATAGTAAGTAATAGATTTTTGGCGCTGTGGGGCATTAAATAACATACCTTGTCAACACATTTAAAATGCAAAGTTGTACTAAGAGATTGTTCTATACCAGCAAATATGTTCCAACTTTTAGAGGAGGCTGTACTTATTGATCTGAGAAAACATTTAAGGTGCTTTCTGAGAATTTCAGACTAGAAATTGCTGACTTATGACTTTAAAAAGAATAGCATTATTCTGGCTGATGTAAGATTTCCATCAGATTGTACATAGACCACTTACTGTCCCTTTCAGTCAGTGAACATTGGAGTGACAGTTTTTATCTTGACATGAAGTATTTGTCCTCTGCTGTGGGCTCAAGCCTTTTTTTTTTTTTTTTAGTAGATGCAAGTTAATGGTGGCTGAAATCTCTTTATGCTTTTGATCGCTGTTGCCTTGTTATTCTTTTCGGCGCTGCATGGGGAGCAAACTGTCTGGGCCACTGTCTTTTCTTGGGTCTGTGCCATCCTTTTTTCCCCCCATTCAGTTCTTAGATTCTGGTGAAGGTGAAGTTGCTTTAACCACACAGGGTTGATATGTTTTAACAGATAGTCCCACCACAACTCACCGGAACCTGACCTCCAGCAGCATGAACGACATTTCTGACAAACCGAAAAAGAGCAGGTGAGTCAACCTGATGATTTAATGTTTGTTATCTTCATTTGGTTTCTAAATTATTTTGCTACAGTGTTTCTGCATTGCAGGTACCAGAGATGATCTCTCAATTAAAGTATATGGGCAGTACTTATTTGGAATATGAAACTGTTTCTGTGAATGAGTCTGTTTTCAGAAATGTAAAATATTAAAATATTTTATGACTGGTTTTATCAGGCACTATTTTCTCTATGTGATCTAAGTTTGAAAAATTCCCATGACAATTATTGTAAGAGTATCAGATAAATCAGTGAAAAATTTTAATTTAATTAAATTGCTAATCAAGTAGGTTTTTTGGCTCAGTACCCATTATTAAAGCCAGGTTTTATGGATGCAAAATACACTTACTACAATATATATTATATTAACTTTTAGGCTGAAAAAGCATAGGGATTCATTATTCCAGTCACGTGCAGAAAATAAAGGTAAATCATACAGTATATCGAACAGCCTAGTTGAAATGACATTTGTCTCAAATAGCAAATGCGTTTCAAATACAGGTTGATGCAGGCTGGCATTGCAAAAGTAATGTTAGCTGGATGTAGCTTCATCAACTGTAGCGGTGCAGAAACCAGTCATGTGCAGACTGTGGCTGCCGGTTCAAAGCAGAGATAACATTGTCAAAAGGACATTGTCGTCATCACCCAGCCGGCTGCAGCTGCTCTGAACCTGACACAGCCAAGTGTGTAAAAATATATTCAAGTTGCTTATGTTATATCTCTGCTCAGCTTAGCAGTTTATTGAGAGTCTATAGAAATCTGAATAAATATTTCCTTTAATGGTCAGTGTGGAGATTTTGTTGTATCAAGGACAGTGCTTACAGTAGGCCAAGAAACTTTGGTACAATGACAAACAGAAATCAATGATTAATTTACAATGGAAAGAGAACACCCAAACACACATTTGTACTTTTCCAGTACATTTCTACTACAACTTTACAAATACACTGCGTCATAGATTATCTGTCACACCCAGAGGAGATATCGGAAAGACTTTCTCACGGTGTTTATCAATGAATTTCTGTTGTGTAAAACAGATAAAATACTGTAGCTCCAACAGTATGCCCCATTCCAGTTCATCTGAAAGAAAATGTACGCTGTGTAAATTGAATTGGCTTTAAAGCCCCAGTCATAGGAAGGTGTTGTGTCAACACTGTATTGATAACCATTATTTGAATGTATCTAAATTATGCACTTAATAGTCTTTCAGTATGTGATGTTGAAGCACTTCTGCTGAGATACATACACAAAGTATTTTAGCAGTGCTTGGTAATAGACTTACATTATTTGCCATTAAAGGTCCCAGCAGCCATTTGCTCATATGGTCTCATCCCATCCCAGGCCTCTGGGAGAAGAGAATTAGGTCAAAATGGCCCAGTAAGTCCTCCTGTGGGACAGACAAAGTAGAAAAAGACAATTGGACAGGATGCACATCTCCTAAACTGAAGTGCTTCCACACCCACTCAGCCTATAAATACCATTTAGACGTTTCCTTTGTGGGCCGACATGCAATGATCATTTCCACACTAAATGGGAAACAAGTGGGAGATTGACATTTAAGTTTTGATGTGAGCCGCCCAGTGCTGTTGATATCAGCCATAGAGATGTCTGCCTTTTCTCGAAGAGAGAGGGAAGCATCGTCATGGACAACAGGCTTGTGGTCCAGCCCTATGGGTCCAACATTGCTTACTTGTGGAGATTAGTTTATAGCTAACCAATACTGCTAGTTCACCTGAGGATAACAACATTAATAAGTCTTGCATTGTCACGACAACAAGCCTGTTTGTCCAAGAGTATGTAGTGATACGATTGAATAGAATAGACATACTTTTTTGTCATTGCATATGCTTGTGTACAATGTAATTTGCTAATTCGTACTTGAATATAAAAGTAATAAATACACAAATAAATACTCTAACACACACTCGTGCAGCAGTCATCCCAGTCAATACATATATAAATGAGTACACATATATTTATGACACCAAGGTGTGTCAAGTCTTGATTTTGTTCAGTTCAAGCGGGTGTAGTTAATTAGAAATTAAATAAATTCTACGTGAAACTGCTCACAACCAGGTCATGATTTCTGGAAAGAGACAGTTTTCATTGGAACTACTTTTCACCAAAAGAAATAGTCCCTATGAGAATGGTTGACAACATATTGGGATGCAGGCAAAAATCTCAGACATATGCTTAGACTTAGACTTCTCTTTATTAATCCTTTCGGGATGACTCCCGCGAGGAAATTGAAAATTCCAGCAGCAGTTTTAGCAAGAAAAAAATAGATAAAAAAGACAGTATAAAGATAACAAAATAACTAATAATAACAGCAATAATAACATTCCTCAAATAAAGACAAAAAAGACCTTAACACGCTTTAAGAAGGAGGCAGCATTGACTAGTACCACAGTTTTAACAAACACAAAAAAAAAACAAGGAAACATTATTCAGTATCTTACAGGTTTTACATCACAACTGTGCAAAGCCAAAAAAAGATTTCATGCCTGAGATAATTGAATTTGGTTGTCATGCTTATTCAGAATAAAGGGTGACTGGAACAGATTCAGGTTTACCTAGTTGATAAAGGTGGTGTGATGTTGATTAGTAGTGATTGGAGGTCAGGGTGTACGATTACGCAGGTCTAACTTAAATCATTTACAGACAAAGCCCTTGGCAACAGCCTCGGATGGGATCAGTTTGGATCTAACCAGTTGAAGGTCACAAGTTTATGGGACTTAAACCATTCTGCCAGTGCATGATCTGGTTTTGGCAGGATGATGGCAAGTGACAGACAGACGGCCATCGTTCTTTTTGCCCTGGTTAAACTTGTTGTAATATATGTTATACAACTTTATCTTATTTTATACACTGAATGTATTTCAGAATGACAAAACATCTTAGACTTATATTTCTTTAGTGTATTTTTACAGTCTGTGTTGTTTACTAGTAGGGTCACTCTGCTTGGAGGAGATGTCAGTGTCGCTTGTGATCTAATCCGATTTAAATCTTGGCAAAGCTGTCTTTTAAAGCTACCTTTTCCATCATCTGATACTCTTACTCTGTTTGGTATGTTGAAACTCATCAGACTGTTCTCTGGACAGGTGATTCCTTTCTTGCATCATTTTAAGTCTACATAGTTAAAAAATATTCTTTTATCATGCAATTTCCTTAACTGTTAAAACCAGGATTTCACATTCATTTACAACAGATATGTAACAATATAGAAGAAATCTAACCTAACAAGCTTAAAACTTTTTTTTTTTCAAATCTTGAATGAGTGAATACATTTTTTACTATTGATGGTAGCTTGACTATGTTTGTGTTAGGTTTGTGTAGGATGTCCAGTGTCGCACTTGTGACTATTCTTTCTAACTAATCAGTGGTCTGCAGTGTTTCAACTCTACCGTCTAGAATTGACTCCACTCACTTGGAACCTCGACCAACGTGGTACCAAAGTACCAAATATATCTAATCCTTGCACTAATTTGAAAGCATAAAAATTAAATGGTGAACATCTTATTTTAAACCTTTGTGATACTCAGCCTCATGTCAAACCAACTCTGATGTAAAAAATACTTCTATGTGACCATCCAGGGCACAGAAGTGCTACATAATGGTACTGACTGTGTCATAGTAAATATTTCCTGCCAGCTCTCTGCTGATTTTAAGTTAATATATAACACAGTAGTTTTCCATGGCAATCTTATCTTGATGTTTGGTCGGTTGATCCATTACTTTTTGAAGTTTTATGTATTTATGATCTCAATCTGCCACTTTTTTATCATATGGAACAATTGTGGCATGAAATGTAATGGGATTAAAAGGACAGTGGTGCTTATAAGTTTATGAAAACAATGCTAAAGTTGACTAAAAAGATAATTAAAAAATAACATATTTTGGAAATTGATCATAATGCTTTATTTAAAAAAATTAGGAAAAATCTAACCTTTTAAGGACACAATTTTCTTTGAATGAATAATGTATCATAAATAAATAAATGTTCTTCCTTAAAATACAGGGGGCATAAGTGTACACACCCCTATGTTGTAAATTATGTTAAAGAAGCATTTTTTTAAGGCCAGTTATTTCATGGATCCAGGACACTATGCATCCTGATAAAGTTCCCTTGGCCTTTGGAATTAAAATAGCCCCACATCATCACAAACCCTTCACCATTCATAGAGATTGGGTAGACATGGGGTACTTTCCATAAAATCAAATTCCAATTAATTCCAAAGGCCAAGGGAACTTTGTCAGGATGCATAGTATCCTGGATCCATGAAATAACTGGCTTTTAAAAGTAAAAATCTGCTTGACCTGGGAATTTAACATATGTAGTGGTGTGTATACGTATGCCCCCTGCATTTTAAGGAAGAACATTTATATATTTACATTACATTATTCATTCAGAAAGAAAATTGGTGTCCTTAAAGGTTAGATTTTTCCTATGTTTTTTAATTAAGGCATTAAGATCAACTTTCAAAAGACAATTTTTTTATTCTTCTTTTTAGTCAACTTTAACATGGGTTCATAAACTTCTAAGCACCACTGTATGTGATGAATCCAGGATTA